>JZKD02S0280433.1:666803-683559 GCA_000966675.3 Picea glauca
AAAAGGAGGTTGCCCCCTCAAAGAGGCTTATTATATGAAATTATCTCTTTTTCAAGGCGTTGAGTACTTTTCCTGAGGTTTTTCTATGCTATATTGATGTTTGGTTCTTAACAAACATACACTAAGTATGAAGTTTTATGGGTTTAGCAGGATATTACCAACGATTTTTTGAAGGATTTTCGAAGATAGAAAAATCGATCATGAAATTGCAGAAGAAGAACAAGAAGTTCTTGTGGACTGAGAAATGCACGAAAGTATTTCAAATGATCAAGTAGTTGTTGAAGAAATCATTGATACTAAAATTCCCCGACATGGACAAGGAGTTCTTGGTATGCATGGATGCATCCATGGAAGGGTTAGACGTATCATATTTTGGGTTATATATGATGATGTTGAGGTCTTATAGTTGCTTGATCTTATTTATGTATATATATGTGTTGACATGTGCTTTGACAAGTCATCTTGAGTGTGTAGGACACATGACAAGTTATGGATGTTGGTGGCATCAAAGGGATTCCTTGGACACCAGATTGAGTTAGGGAGTGGATTGTATTGTTTGAGTATTTCATTATTATGCACCTATGATGTATGATGGATTTTAGTATGATTTATATATATATGGATTTTGACATTGTTTTTGTTAGTGGATGCAGGCTTGGCGATGATTGCTAATCCGAATCACATAAGGAGTAAAGGGGTCTTGCACAAAAAACCATACATTGAAGGAGAGGGGTGGCAACATCCCTGTCACAACCTACTAGCACTCTCACAGTGGCCAGAACTATAGGTTAACGATTACCTAGTTGGGTGGTCCACGATGCCACGAGGGAAGACTGAGACAGTCGCTCACATGGATTTCTAAATGGGTGCACAATAAGGTGGGTTCCTTATTCCTTATAATCCCTTAGTCTCTCACGAGGTCGAATGAATGGAGTTTTGAATCCAAGGGGTTGGACAAACTTCCAAAAACAAGTCAACGCAAGTGGCACCCTTGGAGCACGAGTTGCATCTTGAAGGGCACGTCACACAATTGAAACATGAGTCAATAAACATAGGTGGCCTAGAAAACACTGGAATGATTTGACCTTGATGGATTAAAATAATTAATTAAACAATAGAGTATTAATTATTAAATCCAATAGTAAATTTTAAATAAAGGGGCTAATAGAATTGTGACAGGAGTAAAGATTTGAAGGAAATCAATTCTTAGGAAATAGTAAGTAAGAACCTAAAGAATTGATAAAATACAAAAGGGTGCATGAAATTGTTAAAAAGGAATCCTTTTTTAAAAACAATTACAACTTGAAAGAATGGGTTGTGCATAGAATAGAATTTGAGTCAACCAACCCTAGCCTAAATAAGAAGACTCCTAATCCAACCCTAACTAAAATCTATTTAGGAGACAACCATTAATTAATGGGATTGGGGAAATAATAGACAACTAAGAGGAAATTTAGGAACACATTGGGAAATCTAAGGAAAGGTGGCTTTTAAATAAAAATAAAAGAGAAATTACTTGTGCAACTTGGGGGGAAAAGTGACACCTGTAGCGGATGGATAATCCTTGATCTTAATTTCTAAAAATCAATAAATTATCCATGAGGGACAGATGTTCGTGAGGAGGAATGCTATAAATAAATGGACATAGAAGGGAAGGGGATGCGACCATGGGGAGGCACTGTTATGATGCCAAAATTTTGATTGACTGTGTTTTTACTTGTGATAGTTGGGACATCTAGGCTTGTAAAAAGAGTGGAAGCTCTTCCTTGCGAGGCAAGCCTGGAAGCTATTCTATTCTGGTCTTTGTCCTTGGCCCCTTTGCGGCTCGGGGGGCTAAGGGGGAAGAAGAATACCCCTAGCGTTTCTTGGGAGGTACTAGTGAAGTCTCTATGATTAGAAAGCGAAGGAAAGGAAGGAGCGCAAGGTCTGGAAGGACATATTCAACACATAGGTTCATTGGTTTCTGGTATTTATATTCTGGTTGTATTCTTGTTACGAGTGTATTAGTATAATATATTGATTGATTCACTACAGAATCATGTGAAGGTCTGAGTGCTAGGTTTTGCACTTGCTACCGAGAATTTAATCGTTACAGGGTTATATTTAACTCTCTCTATGTTTTCGGACGTTTTAGTGCTCTAATCGAGCGGCATGATCCTCATTATAGAATGTGAATTTTAGTGTATATATAGTCTATATATAAGTTTGTAAATTCATCCATAATAGAAGTATGTGTGAGCAGAGTTTAGTTGAGGTTCTGTTAGGATTTTAATAGTGCCTTGTTCGTCGGTCTAAGGATGTAGCTCTGACTGTATCGTGAGTCCCTGAGTAATAATCATCTGAACTTCTACAAGTTAACCACATTGTGTTTTTCCCGTTGATTTCACTGTTGAACCTGAGTTACTTGCAGTATGAACGCCTATGCTACCTTGATGTAAATCCAAGGTTTTTGAAATGAGGGAGGTCGGTCAAAGTCTCGAGACTTGACCCTTCATCTATAGTGCATAAACCCTTTTCCTGAAACAAAGTTAAGCATGTGACCAGGAGCCAAAACCTAGAGCCAGGTCAAAAGGGTGATATTTGGGACTCTGTAACTCCAGTGCTCTGGAGGTTCTGTAAACTCAACACTCCCTTCTCTCGAAGTGTTAACTGGTCGAAGTTTTTCATAAGACAATTTGATACACAATTGTAAGTTACCCAACCCTATCGTCCTCCTTTAATTGACTTGCCACAATTGATCTAATAGCTGGCGGAATTATCCTAACGTGAGGTTCTACATTGGAGATCCACTACCGGACTCCGAACTTTGGGGTTTTCCTGCTTCCACAACCTTAGACTGATCACCTGAACCACTGAAGTGCTTAAGAGATTGTAGATCTAACAAATTACACTCCTCTTAAAAATCAACGGTTTTCATTTACTCCGAAGTTCGGAACTCCGAGAATTCATCACCTTTTGCAACAACCACTCCTTTCCTCCAGAGTGTCAAACTGTCGAAACCTCCGAAGGAATAAGACTTGAAGATCTATGACCCTTGTTTGTTCTCCATATCTACGGATCTCCTTTACTCTAAAAGTTTGAAACTTCGGGGTATTCACAACCTTAACCCTTACCTTTAACTTAGTCGAAGAGTTGAATCTTGTTTAACTCGTAGATCAACGGTCCCTATACCTTGCTCCAATCTATGGCTAGAAATGATTTTGGATATCTGATTCTTCAGAGAACCATTTTTACTTTGGATTCAAATCTCCCAAAGTGACATACTATTAGAGTGACGTGGTTGTTGATGTCACTATTGATGTGGAACTGGTTGAGTGGTTGCCACATGTCACCTAGATTCTTAACCTTCGTACCTAAAATTCCAACTGGACCTTGACACTTGTCACTATCTAATTGAGCCATGTGTCTATTGAGGATAAGATATGAAATGATCTTACTCAAGCATTTTCATATTTTTCTTGGCTAAAGAAAAATATATGGGAATGTCACCCTAGGTTTATAGCCATCAAAAATAAAATCCTAACTCACAGGTATCAATTACAAGTGCTTAGGATAATCTTTTCACAAATAAAATCTTGCTAGAAAATTCATTTTAATATGATCTTTTGAATATAATAATTGTTGAAAACAAGTGTAAAGACAGAAGTAAGACACCAAGATGATAATCAATACAGATGAGACACAAAGCAATCCTTTATTTCATTCCAATTCACCAAAGAGTCATTTTCTTTACAAAATATCATACAGAAATTTTGGACCAAAGTCAAACTTAGACATCCTTGATGGAACATACAAAAGGACCTCTGACAGAAAACCAAAATTGAACTCTAGAAGTTGGATCAGCTTACCACATATTTTTTCCCACTCAACTCTGCACAATAGCCTTTGTCAGTCATTAAAACTAATTCACAAACAAACAAGTCTACATAGACTATCAAAGATAGATCAACACCTCTGAAAAACAAGTGTATAAATGATGTAATTCAACCCTGAATGTTGTTGTCTACAATAAGACCCCACTATCATAAAAGAGAATTAGGCTTGTGATAAATTAAGGAATGAATGAAAAATGAACTATCTCAACATAAACTCAAAGAGCAAACCTTAGTATGCTTCTCCTTCTATCCTCCTCTTGTTCCTCCCTTTCCTCTTTCCTTTAAGAAAATTAGAATTGGTTGACGTAGTTGAACCAACTCATTAGTTAAGTTAACTAAATCTCAACCAACATTTTAGTTAAGGGGAAAAGTAATAAATCATAATAATTGTTTTAAATAAATAATAACTAGTATGTGGGACCCCTTCTGACTCCCTTTAGCTCATAACAATCATAACATAACTAGTTAGTTCAGCAAAACACCCCTCCTTGTGACTCCCCTCATCACATTAAAAATTGACAATTGAGTTCATTGATATTTGAAATTATTTTCAAAAATATTACCAACATATCCAAAATCATGTCATACAAAAATATGAAGTCAAATGTCATTAATAAAAAACTTAAAATCCATATTTTCTAGTTTGTGAGGAAATCTTTCCCTTGTTGATGCTATCATCTTTTAGTCCTTATGAACCTACCTTAGGCTGTGTGGAATCCTTAAGCCTCATCTTGTTGATCATATGAGAGCAATCGTCCTTCCAATGCATGTGGGAGGACACTGATTTATCAGAATTATTTGAAGATGCGGAAGGGGTAGTAGTGGTTTTCTCTTTGTCAGGGGCATAGTGGGCCTCAGTTTTCAACCTTTTATTTGAATAGCTCATTCTTGTATGCATAATTGATTAGCAAATAGTTCCTTTAACAACCATACATGACAACTCTTTAAAAATATGAAATAGATTTTGTCTCAGTGACATATCAGACTCATGCAATCCAGTCCATATAAATTGTTTAACTGTTGTCAATGAGCGGGGGGTGAAAAACGGTTCTGGGATATGCGAGGGGTTGACATTGAGAGAAAAATGATAAAATGAGGGGGGAAAGAATCATGGTTATTTCTCAAAGAAAACAACAATCAACTGTAATGTAAACCTAAGAATCATAAAACTGTGTTCCAATCAAGAAGATGTGATTTCAAACTATTTCAATATAGAATTCTCTTAACTATAATTAACTTTAAGAATAGGGAGTGAAAAATGGGAGTGGGAAGGTGAGGGGAGTGTAATTAGTGAAAAGAGAAATAATGGTAGGGAAAGAGTGCGGGTACTGTTCATAAAGTTAATTAAGTAATCCATGAAATATTTCTATATCAAATAACCATGGTGCTTATTTTAACAATCAACATGCATAACTCAATCAAATTTGTGTATTACTTGCTTACTTTTTACAATTAGATCATTAACATAGTGTCATCAAAATAAGAGAATATGCCTTCTATAACAACCCATAAGAATTTTGTTTCTTCCCAAATGTCCTAGCTAAAGTTTAAAACAATTTCTAAATGAACACGCAATCACTTGTTCCATTCTGTTTCATCAAAACTTCAATTATTTTCCATGCATTATTACAATCATCAAAACCAAACTTAACAAATCGTGTCTGATTACTCTTCAATTCCACTTTAGAATTTAGTTGTAATGAGACCACACCGACACAGAACTGTGCTGCTCTTTGATATAATGCATGATATCCATCGATTATATACAGTGGACTATCAATATTTTAATTGCAAGGACTCTAACTTGTCATTAAACACACATCCAACGATTACCATTTAAACACATACTATGCTTGGAATACACAGACCATTCGGAAAAATGTAGACTATTTTTGTACAGGTTCAATCACTCTGAATCTAAACAACCATAATGCTGGGCTATCAACAAATATAGCAAGGTAGAAATATTAAACCGGATCTCATCCCAAAAATCGACCAAATTGCAACGGAACTATTTTGTTTCAAAACCCCATGACCATCTCTGAGGGGGAAACTAATAATATTCATAGAAAACATAGTGGACGGCCATACCATAATTACCGCGATTGCAATACTTCCATGGAAATTAAAACACATAGTCATAATAATCAACCACTCAAACTATCATGTTGTAGGAACACCACACATACCCACGCATCATGCGGGAAGCAATGTTATAACTTAATCAATTAAAAACAGTGTTGAGTTATCAATTCGATGATTACAAGGACAATGATTGTGTGTTTGATTTAACAATCATCCAATTAACCATGTTGAGCTTATCCATTCAAATATAATAACGAATGCAGTAGCTAGATACCAAAACCAACACCAATGTCACATAATTAATGGGGTGAGCCAGTAATTCATAACAACCAACATTATACCCGATAGACCATAATGGTTCTCTCTATCAACACGCAGACTTGAGGAAACAAGGGTTTTCTCTGTGGACGAACACAGGGGGGGTAGAGTCGATTCCTCTTGATGGTGAAAAACCTCTGAGACCAACGTTGCACACACAGGGAAATCACAATTGACTTTGTGGACAGGATGAAAAATCTCGTGACAGGAGAGGCTATGAACAGAGGATCAAGGCTCCACTTTATCCCCGTAACGACACTTAGCACATGCAAGGTATAACCCTTGTGGCTCTCCTGACCAACCAACTAACAACGATGAGATGAAGTAGAGATGAAAATAAGAAATATAACCCATTGTGCGACCATTAGTAGCATGGACAACCCAATACCCAAGTGAGTAATGCACAGTGACACAAGGCACTTCCAAACCCTGTAACCCCATAAAAGAAAATGAATGGGTAAGGTGATAAGAAATTATGGAGGCATCCAGCCGATCTGGACCAGATGAAACCCTCCAACTAAAACCAGTAAAGATGACAGAGATCCTTCATGGCTGCTAACACCCAGAATGACCAATAAAATCGTGACTCCAAACATTACTATAGTGAAAACCACACCAACCATTATAGAAAATATCAAAAACACACAGTTTCCAGTCTTAAGGAAAGCACAAACCATACATATTGAACCAATATCTATTTCATAACCAGAGTAGACTCATGGATGGCAAAAAAAAGGACATACCTGTAATCAAAGCACCTTAAAACGCGATTTGGCTGAGTGATTCTCCCTCTGCTTTAAAGTCGAAGCATAACCACAACAAACATAGTTGAACAATAGATGATTAGGGTGGCAGCCAGTGGAAGGAGTAAGGGTAACATGCAGTAAATGCACGTCGCCTCCATCCCCAGTCCATTAATTCCTTAGTACACGCCAACAAGCTTCCCATTAACTCAATTAATTAAACCATGTATCGAAACCATCACCCACTAAAACCAATAGCGCAACCCATATCAAACTTATGCCATAACATAAATCACCACTTCATATAACTCAATCAAATTGAATAAATATTATCTTATTGATAGGTTAAAAACAACCATTTAAACTTCAATGTATGTAGAGTAGTGTATAGCATAGTTTAATTCCTTCCATTTGCATTTGTTTACAATGCTTTTGCCTTTTTCCATATGCTCTTTAGTATTGTTATTAACATGTCTGTCATGCAGGTGTCAAAGTAATGAGTCCATAAACAGATAGCAATAGTAGCAATGGATAACATAGGCAATTGTGACATGCGATTGGAGCTCAGAACAAAACATAACATGCCTTACCCAACATTCAATTGTCGCACATAGAACTGACACATAATAAGCCCAATCCATCACCAATAATATCTCATCAACCATGTAAGCAGTGTCGAACAATGGCACAAACATCAAATAAGAGAAAAATATTATCTCCCAATCTACAAGGGGGTCCTACCTACTAGTAATATTTATATGTTAGCTTATAATAATAGACTTTAGCAATACTTTGCGAGCAAAAACTCATTGCAATTTTAATCATCAACAAACTGGCGACTCCACGGGGAAATTTGTTTCCAACATATTTAGAACTCATAACTCATGGTTTCATAGACCAAGAACAACAAGTCAAGAAGATATAACCAGGATGATTATGCAACATGGGGAAGCGAACATATTTAATGGAAAAATGATCAGGAATTTTGGAATAACTCATGAAAAATGTTAAGTATGAGGGGTTTTACCACTGTATGCATAATCATTCAACCGGAATCTACTCTTTAGTTCAAGGAGAAAAATGACGGATCTGCTCTTTAAAATATCAAAAGGATGAAGAAATGGCAAGAAGAAGCGGGAGATAACAAATCTCTTTATAAAATAACAGTGAAAGCAGATAGCAAATTCAAGTATGCTTTAGGGGAAACATTGCAACAGCTGTGTAAGCTTGATTGTTATTGACTAACAATGCTTTGTAGGAGTGTCACTATGGCAGAAGTGATCCAATCATCCTATTTTGACCAAAATAAACTAGAAGATAGTAAGAAATAAAATCATGCCATATATAAATTTGCAAAAATCAACCAGCAAAAATCAATGATAGAACATAAAAGTAGTAGGAAAAATTAAAAACAAAAAGTAGAAATTAGACTATTGTAAGGCAGAAAAGAAAAAGCACAAAAAGGAAAATAGAGTTAGGCTACTAGTATACAGAAAATCTAAACAACATTAGGACTTTTCACGTTGGTCCCTCACAATGTTTCAAGCGAGAACCATTAGCATTGTAGGAAAACAATTGCTCCAGTAAATCTCTTAGAACACAAGAGTTAGTATCTAGGACAAAAGAAATTTTGAAAGGACCCGAGGATAACACTTGGAACTCTGAGGTAATCATCAACCTTTTAACGCACATGATTATATCATCAAGGTATATGTGGATGTTGATCATTTCATCAAGAGTTGTGTGGATAGGTATTTTAAAAGCGGTACTTGCATTAGGTAAGTCAACATGCAGGCATTTATAAGACATAGTACCCCAATTAGTGATAAAAGTGGTTTTGTGAACATCTGCCCCTTTTACCTTGATTTTCCTATAACCCCAAAAAATGTCAAGTAAGGGCCTTGTCTGTGACCTTACAACCTGCTGCAAAATTACTTCTATATTAAGAGGAGGAAAACGATTTCTCATAATAGCCTGACCGAAAGTGTGAAAATTAATGCAGGTTCTAATATGATCAGCGGTCTTTCAAACAGGTACCCAATTGGAAACCCATTCAAAATAGACTGGAAAAGTAATCCCAGCCTTTAAGACATTTTCCAACTCCCTTTGAATGGTTGCTTCAAATGCAGAGTAAATAGGTCTTTGTTTTTGCCTATCTGGTTTCATAGTATGTTGAATAAGACCCGGATCAAAACCATGAAGATCCTCATAAGACCAAGCAAAAACATTTTGAAATCCACCAAGTAGCTTGGAAAATCTCATTTCTTCTTTATCAGAACATTGGAAACTTATTTTAACACTCTTTGAAGATTCAAGTGTCCTAATGTTCATGGAGATGGTTTCATCCACCTTTTTTTTTGACTCCCCTTCTCTCCTTTTCTCCTTATTGCCTACATCACTCAATGAAAATGAACTCTCAAGAGGAGTCAAGCCCTTAGGAATCTTATTGTCTTCTATAGATGTCATTTCCTTGGGCTTAAGAGGTTCATCTTCAAATAAAAGAACAAATTCTCTCATCGTTAGGGAAGGCCCGTAGAGATTCTACATCGTCCAGGATATGTGAACGATATAGAGATTGAAAAGAACAATCAGGCCTGTGAGGCAAAGATTTCTGATTAAAAGAAGCTGCAAAGATAGCTAACTGATCAGCTATTTAATTCAACTCCCTCTTAACATGAGTGATGTTGAAATATAAAAGGTTCTAGATAAGTTCCCAAACAGTTTGGGTGTATCTTTCCATCAGCTCATTTCTAGGAGAGCATACCTTACGTATCAGGTTCACAACAAGCTCAGAATCTCCAAAAAGAAAGTGACCACAACCAAGATTAAGGGCGCTTTCAATGCCTAATAATAAATCTTTGAATTCAGTGACATTGTTTGTGCAAGAAAACTCCAACCTATAAGACAAGTTATGAATTTTCCCTACATGGGAAACCAAGATAATGCCAACCCCATTACCTTCATTAGAGTGTGAACCATCAAAGTGCATGTGCCACAAATAATCACCTAAACTAATTTGTTCCAAAGGAATATTGTCCTCCTTGGCAAAGATGGAATACACTCCTAGGTCCTCTTCGATATAGTTTACACTAGATTGTGGAACACTCTCTATGTAGGGAGAAATCCTCCCCTCCCTAAGGACTATAATGTTCATAGCATTCTGAGGCATGGATAAATGTGTTACATCGAGTGAGAGGTATCCACCTATTAAGGCTTGCCAATATCTTCCCAAGATAATTGAATAATTTCTTACAGGCATATCAATTACCTGAATGTTGAGGGTTGTCCTTATTTCAGGATGAATGCATAAAAATAAGGTCACATCCTTAATATTGATTATGGTTGTTTGTTGTAGGCTATTATAGGAGAGCATGCTTTTGGTGTTTTCGTTTGTACAATACAAGCCTAGCTCTTCCATAATAATATTCGACATCACATTTGGGCCCGAACTGCCATCAATGAGGAAACAATGGGCGATCTTGTCCATAATATTTACAGAAACATAAAAGGGGGATTTTTTATAGGGTATATAAAGTTATGTACACCTACTTTATTTACATATGAATCCTCTTTGTTCACCTCTTCAGAAAGATTGGCTACAATGGAATCTTTTCCTTCCATGAATCGTTTCAGATGCATTTGTTGTTCAGGGATGAAAACCATGTCTAAAAGGGTTGCATCTGCTTTGATGTTGGCCAACTGATTCAAGATATTGTATTTGGAAGAGGGGAGAGGATAAGTTGTTCCTTGATTGTCAGGAACTTTAGGAACCTGAACAGTAGCAGCGGGTGAGGATGAGCCTGGGCTAGATGAATTGCGGGGAGGGTCAAATTTTCCCTTGGGAGCATAAGCTTTGTTCCTAGTATTGATGACCATGACATCTTCTGGATCTGCAAAATCTAGGACAACAATAGTAGCTTCTGGTATTTTACCAAAGATCTTATCTTTGGCACTCTTCCTTACCTCACATGTGGTTTCCTCGTGATGTTCCTCGCAGAAGTTACACCGGCTTCGAGGAAAGATGGCCTTAGGCTGCAAATTGTTCTCAATTGGAATTCTAAGAGGGGGCGCAGAAGAGGATGGAGCTCCAGGGGTGAGAGGTCAGGCAGTCCCCCTTCACTCAAAAACTATCATACGATTGTTCATATATTGGACTTGTTGGATTACTAAGAGGGGGGATGAATCAGTAATAGAGCAATTTAATCATTTTTAACCATATAATCCAAGTGTTATATCAATGTAGCATTATCATCCAATAATTGCAGAGTAAATAAGCAATTAACAAATGAAAAATCATATAGATACACAGTACACTAGTTTTTTACATGGAAACCCAAAGCGGGGGAAAACCACAAAATGATTTTTCTTATATGTCTTGAAGAATTACATTCATTGGAAGCACCAACTTCCTTTGTTTTCCAGTTGCAACTGGAAGGTGGCTCCAACCCCCTAGTTTCTCAGGCTACAACCTGAGGAAAGCTCCAACTCCCAAATTCTATGGCTACAACCAGAAGGAGGCTACAACCCCCTATGTTCTTCGACTACAACTGGAAGGTGGCTACAACCACCTGTCCTTGCACTATCCAACTGCCTTAAAGTAGAAGTAGAATGATGGAACCACTGTCACACTATCACTATGAGATATACCATTGTAAACCTGTACCAATAAACCTAAACCATGCATCAATTATGCATCAACCTGTACCTCAACCTATAATCAACCTATACCATAAACAAGTGCATCAACCATGCACCAACCTGTACCATAAACAAGTGCATCAACCATGCACCAACCTATACCAAACAATCTGTAATCAACCTGTACCATAAACAAGTGAAATCAACCATGTACCAAGTATGTACCAATCATGTTTCAAGTACTCATCAACTATGACTCATCAATATGTACCAACATCATCAATTATACACCTCATTTATGTGCCAACGCATCAACTACTTGTCTCAACCATGTACCCAACTTGTACCTCAACCAAAAGCACTCATCAATTTCATCATCCAAATATTATTTATAACTCTGTAATAGACCTGGTGTATATGATCACATACCTGCAAACCTTCCTTAACTTTAAACAAAAAGAGACTAGCATGTTCATCAAACTTTTCTTTAGTCTCACATGACTAGTTTTGGATTAGTCAACAACCCTAACTTGAAATAATCATAACTTTGTACCTGTAATGAATAAAGATCTAAAACTGATACACAATGTTATTTAGTGTGTTTTATGAAATTCCTCAAGGTTTCACTACTTGGAACCTCTCAGAAAAAGAGTTATAGCAAAAAATGGCATACCTTGTTGAATTCTGGCTTATTCTAGAGAGAGACCTTGTAGAGAGTGCCCCACACGGAATATTTGTTGAATCGATATGAAAATGTTACACAGCATAATAAAAATTTTACGATAACCAACACATTTTTTCTTACTGAATTTGGATCTGTTATGAAGAAGTTATGACATTTTTACCGTAAACACTTGTTTTTTACTAGTTTCAGGACTAGCCACAAACCCTATTTTCCAAGGAGTGTAACTCCAAAAATACAATGACCCACAAGATGAATTTTTTTACCAAGGATACTTGGATATGTTTCCTCAATGGAATATCAATTTCAAGGTCTGAATGATTCTAGAAAAAAATTTATTGCGAAAATGGTGAGATGACCTACAAATAACATACCTTAGAAAGCATCATCAAAAGAATTTATCCTTCCTTGAATTCCGGCCTTCGTTTCTTCACCTTCCCTTAGAAATTCGGCTTAGATATCCTTTGGTTACCTCACACACCTATAGTTATTCAATATTCTCAAGCATAATTGAAATGAGAGAGCCTTGCCTCTTATTTATACTCTCCAAGTAGCTTCCTTAAAAAACATCTTCTAGGTCACTTTGCCCACTTTCCTTATTTTAGGGTTAACCCACTTCTAATTTATGCATTACATTTATTATTGAAATAATTTATTTTGTATTCACTTTGAATTATAATACACTCATCACTTAACTTTATTATTTACCTTTTAAAATCTCTTAAACAACTTTGACTACTTTGACCTTTTGGGGCTTCTAGATGACATATGAGGGTCCTCCAACTTCGTAAGGCCATTCAAACTGTTAGGAGTTATGTGAAGTTACACATACCACCCATGGATGATTTTAGGGGATAAATTTCGCTCATGGGCTAATTTTCCATGGTTTTTCCAAAAAACATATTCGCTATTCTAAAAATGATTCGCCCAAATTCTATAGGATAGAATTATTTTACCTTAAAAATTGCCAAAAAATTATACAAACTATATAAAATCCTTAGAAATTTGAATATTTTTACAAACATTTTATAGTTTGCATATGAAAGATTAGTAAGATTCGCCAAGGTTTCTATATTTTAAAATAAATTTCCATCCTTAAAATCATCCCTAATACCACCAGAAATGGAATGACATGTACTATTCATAAAGAATAGTATTACCTGAAAATATATCAAAACTCATATTGTTATCCATCAAACAAACTTGGGTCCATTACCCAAGCCTAGGTTCTCCAACTTCTAATGGACATAACTCTCTAACCGTGAGGAATTATGTGACGTTCCACATACCACCAGAAATGGCATGACAATCACTATCCATCTAGGATAGTTTCACTGAAAAATTCACTGACCTTCATCTCATTATTCCACAAATAAGCATGGGTTCTCTAACCATACTTCTAGGATAACTCAATCCGCAAAGCATCTTCCCGTGAGGGATTTCACCATAAGGGGACCACTTTGGAGTTCATCCATTTGTACTTATTATCAACCATGAAAAGACAATAATGAGTCATCTTTACATCAAACAAACTTGGGTCCATTACCCAAACCTTTGTGCTACTGGAATTTGTTATCGTTCTTTCTCCAAGGGTTGACATCAATCTACAATATCACTCTCCAATAGTTGACATCAATGAAAACCAACAATCCATACCAACTATCCATCAACCTAAGCCAACTGTCTGACAATATCCCCCTTTGGCATTGATGGCAACACCAACACTGATGGAAACACTTAGTCATGATAAAATTCATGATTATACTCTTTATCAATGTTTCTATCTCTCCCCCTTTGACATCAATGGCAAAGGGTATCTCCCTTTGGGGATGCTCCCCCTAACTGAACTCTCCTTGGGGATTCTCCCTCTATCTATGTTCCTTTAACTTTTATTTGTGTTTATAATCCTTTGATTACTCTCTTTCGTTTCATATGAATAATATATCCCCCTTTGATAAAGGGTATCACTCTGAAGTCATGTCGCTCATTCTTCCCTTGTGACAATCACTCCCCTTGGAAACATGCCTCTATGCTCTCTCTCCAAAAATTTACCTTTTGCATCTGATAAATCTCTCCCCCTTTGTCCTATTTATGGTGCTTCCTCGTGTACATCTAATACATATAAGATAAGCATTCAAAAGTATTCATTTTGGAGTAGAAATTACTCCTAGTCTCTGGCGAAGATATTCAAAGGATTCTCGTGGAAGTGGTTTTATAAAGATGTCTGTCACTTGTTCTTTTGTGCCCACATACTCAACTTTGATGTTGTTTTCTGCAACCTTCTCCCGTAGAAAGTGATACTTGATTGGAATGTGATTTGTCTTGGAGTGCATTACAGGGTTCTTTGAGATACTGATGGCACTTGTATTATCACAATAGATTCGAATGGGCTCATCATACTCAACCTATATATATGTCAAAGTTTGTTTCATCTAAAGAACCTATGTAGAACATGATGTTGCTGCAATATACTCTGCCTCGACTGTAGATAAAGATACAAATGATTGTTTCTTTCTTAGCCATGATACTAAAAACTCACCCAAGTAGAACGCCGCTCCAATGGTGCTTCGTCAGACATCAATACAACCTACCTAATTTTTATCTGTGTAGGAAATAAGTGATAGATCCTTTCCTTTTGGATACCATAATCCAAACTCTTATGTTCCTTTGAGATATCTGAAAATCCTCTTCACTGCTAATACATGTGATTCCTTTGGTGCTCCTTGAAATCGTGCCACCTGTCCAACTGCCTGCATTACATCTGGTCTAGATGTTGTCACATATAGTAAGCTACCAATCATTGACATGTATTGACTCTGGTCTATAGAATTTGAATCATCATCTTTGCACAACTTGCAACTGGTTTGCATAGAAGTGGTAACTGGTTTGCAATCTTCCATTCCAAAACTCTTTAGCATTTCTTTGATATACTTAGTTTAAGAAATAAAAATTCCTTGGTTTCTTTGACATATATGAAGACCCAAAAAGAAGGATAGTCCTCCAAGTAATGACATTTCAAATTCATTCTGCATATCCTTTGCATATTTCTGTCTTAACCTGTCATTAGTACTTCCAAAACAATATCATTAACATAAATTTCAATTAATAAAATATTACCTTGAGTTACCTTGATGTAGAGGTTCTTGTCTGCGCTTCCTTTCCATAGTTAGTAGGGAGTTTTTTCATTGTTTTTTCTGAGCATTACTTTGTTTTGAATGTGAACTGATGTATGCACTGCATGTGTCCAAAAAATATCTGTCAATTTGGAATCCATTTGTTCGAGCTATTTCCTATGTAATTATCATCCATTATGATAATTTTCATTTTTCTTTGAACCACTCTCTGAACCAATCTATGAATCCATTCTATTGTCCACTATCATATATCTATCCAAACCTGCTAAGTGTTCTTATGAATCCATATATGTCCATACTTTCCAAGACTCTACTTGCACAATTGTCCATAATGCTGACCCATTTATCACTATACTATCATGAAGTCTTGATTAATCTATAAAATTGTACTTCTACTAGCTGATTGCTCTGAAACTGTCTTCTCAAACTCTGCAAGCTGCTCGAAGGATGGTTCTTTGGTCTATCACAACTATCACATAGACTCCCCCTGTCTAATATTCATATTACTTGGGAGTCTCTAAGCCAGATGGCTCAGAACAATTCCTGCTCTGATGTGTATTCATCATCATCTTCATTGGTAGATTCATCATCATCTTCATTGGTAGATTCATTATCTCTTTGAGATCTAACTTCTTTCTTTCTATCTGTGGATTCATATTTCACTACAATGCCTGAAAGTACAATCTCTTGAACTTGTTCCTTATTTACCTATCCTTCCTTTCTTTTAGTTATTTTCCAAACCTTTCTGTATCTGACATATTTCCTTTTCTCTGTAGAATTTTGTTCATCTCGTTTTATTGCCAATCTTGCAATCTCTGGTACTTGGTATTTGTTCACCTGTTCTTCCTATTTTATTATCCATACTTTTTTATAGATGATATCAGTATTCTCTTTCATGGAAGTATTGATCATGCTTCTACAATCATTGGTTATGTGTCCATAGTTATGACATTTGCAACACTCAATGTTACATGCGACCACATAGGCATGGTCTGCTTGAACATTTCTTTTATAATCCCTGCAATCTGCAACCTTATGTCCAAATTTAGTACAATGAAAACAATGACCATAAAATAAATTTTCATACGTGGGAGTGAATGATCTTCTTTGTGGCATAGTCCTTCTGGTTTTATTCCTTGACTGATCATGATCATGATTGAAGCTTCTTTGTGGCTTGAACATGAATGGTATTCTTGAAGATGTATCTTCAATAGTTTTCTTAGATTCTAGTTGACCATGATTCCTTCCTTTGAGTACTTCTGCATAACTCTTTCTATTTTC
>JZKD02S0280433.1:683799-700618 GCA_000966675.3 Picea glauca
TTTTGTGCTGCTATGTTGGCTTCTAAACATTTCTTTTGATATTCTAGAGTTTCTTCAATTCTTCTGGCCTCTTCTAGTTGAGCTCTTAAATTCTTGATGACCTACTGATATTTTTTGGAACCTTGAACACTTTGTTTTTGCTTCATCAATTCTTTCTTGGATGACTTGTTTTCTTCTCTTTCTTTCCTTATATATTTAATTGCATTGATCAAATTTTCTCTGTAATCAACTTCTTCTTCATCATACTCTTCCTCTTGTGAATCTGTCTGACATGATGAGTATCTTTCTTCTTATTCTGTATCTGCATCTTCTTTGGCATTTTATGAATCTACGATGGGTGAAGAATATATCTCATGTAACTTATCCCAAAATTCTTTGGCTAATGAACATTTACCAACCTTTTCTCTTACCGGTTTAGGTAATCCTTCCCAAATGAAATCCATTGCTATTTTTTTTATTCTTCTTCAATTCCTTCTTGGCTGCAGTTTTTGCCCTTTTTGAACTATCATATATTGTAACAACTGATAGCCAAATATAATGTCCATGTGCCTCTAAAAATACTTTCATCCTTCTACTCCACATCTCATACTTAAAACCATTCTGACCATTAAACATTAGTACTCCATTCTTAGAATAATCCATGATCTCCTTCCAGTGGTTAAACTGTTTCCTGAAGGAACCTCACTCTAATACCAATTGTTGGATTACTGAGAGGGGGGGTGAATAAGTAATAGAGAAATTTAATCCTTTTTAACCATATAATCCAAGTGTTATATCAATGTAGCATTATCATCCAATAACTGTAGAGTAAATAAGCAATGAACAAATGAACAATCATACACATACACAGTACACCATTTTTTTACGTGGAAACCCAAAGTGGGAGAAAACCACGAAATGTTTTTTCTTATATGTCTTGAAGAATTACATTCATTGGAAGCACCAAATTCCTTTGTTTTCCAGCTGCAACTGGAAGTAGGCTCTGTTGACGGGCGAAAATGACCGTCCGTCAATTGGAAGAACGAGTCTGGTCCAGGGTTGTCTAAATAACCCAATCCATTTGGTATAACTCGTTCTGACGGGTTTAATGGCTCTGTTGACCAATCTAAAAGTCCTAGAAGAAATGAATAAAAGAAATAAAAGAGCTAAATGTTAAATAACCACTTAATATGTATATGTACACAAATATATACGACTATTGTAGATAGTATTTAAACAACAGATCTACCTATCTTATTTATGTGCATGATATACAAATCGAGAGTTTTAATCTAAACTCATGAAAATCTATGTGAAGATGGCTTCTTTAACAAAAGTAGATAAAGAAAACACATAAGCTATTTTTTGTTTTCTCTTTATTAATCTAAGATTAAATAGAAAAATATACTATGAAATAGGAGTATGTGGACGGTCAAAGCCGGACCATATATTAGAGTTTCGAAAACAAACAAATGACAAACAGAATAAAACTAACCTATTAATGCATCTGACATTTGTATGATTATAGAATGTCTAGCCAGCTTGTCCAAAAGATAAACCTATGATGAACCTTGAACTGTTCGAAATAAATGAAAAAAAATATATTGACTGTTGAATTTTATTGACAGAATGATGAGATGCAAGCAATCACTATAATATTTATGATTGCAGGTAGTTACATTCAAGATAAATCTAACTATAACAACATGCTTTTAATCATTCAACAAAATTAAAGAAAAATCTTATCATTTGGGTTGAATGGATGATCACTATTTTTAATATCTGAAGCATCAAAATGTGGACGACATTTTAAAGAAATTTTCCCAATGTCATAATAAATTGTGAAGACAAAAGCTATCAACAACTATTAATTAATTAGGATAAACAAACCATAAACGAAAATAACATTTACAGAGAGCTAAAGCCGAAATGTAAATATATGTTCCATCCAAATTCACGAATAAATTGTCCACCTTCAACCCCAGGCCAAGATGTCATGATTACAAAAAAAATACGATTTTTTAAAGGGTTTAGAAAAGCTAACTACCTTATCTTGTAAGATAAGAGTAAATTTCCACAGGGATTCTGTTGATTACAAAAATAGAGGAGAATAACTACTCCATATCACACTAGATATCTAAAACTAAAAGAGTGTATTCCTGTTTACAAAAATGAGCCAAAGATATGGCTAATAAGCCCATAAATTCTTCATATCATTTGATCACCATAAACTGCCAGATATCCTGAAAGAAAAGGACGAAATAAAGAGATTCAGATATACATTTAACCAATATCTTCTCAATTTCGAACAAGAATAGATTGGCTACAGAATCTTCTGATTCTGTAGCTAGTCTTATTTTAGCAATGAAATCTAACTTACTCTATAAATCAAGATATAACACAATTTAAGATAATAAAAAAATATTCACCTTTAACTGAAAAATCAATTCGATTTACAGGATGTTAGAATTGACCACTGCTATTACACTCTCGGCATTCTTCACTATTATGTTCCCAGTTGTTTTCAAACATTTTCCTTGTCTATGAACAACGGACTTTAGCCTATGATTTTCATCCATTAGTGAGACGACTTGAACAGTGAGGGTTTTGATTTGTGATTGTAAAATGGGTATGTCTGTATAATACTTATCAATCCAGAACAAACAGATTTCACATTGTGAATCTGTGACAGCCGCTTGAGAATACCCATGATCGTGTGCTAGAACGTCTCCACTATTATCTATGGATTTCTTATCAAAATTGATACCTAAGAATTCTTGACTGTGCTTTAGGTAGGGTGGTAAATTATCCACGAAATTGTAAGCCTGGTCGAGACCTGTTTTGAGGGAAGGAGGGTCTTCTTCGGCCAAGAATATTTCTATATCCGAATCATAGATCTCGTGGATCTTGATCATTTTGATAGAGCTCACACGAGAGTTTGGCTTGTTTCGTAGTTTCCTTGAGATCAACCTACCTGCCCTTTTATTTTTAAAACCTAGATCGATGTCACCTTTAGCTGGTTTGCACATAGGCCTGTGTGTGTTTTTAGCTGAGGCGTTAGAATGGGCATGTTATTCATGTCTTTGCTCAACAAATTTTGGGTTGGGTATAGGCTCACTGAGGGTGTTCGTAACACGGGCCTCTATAGATGAAGGAACTGTTCTGGCAGGGACTATGGTTTCCTCTATCATGGGTTTGTCAACCTCAAGAGAATTGGAGTTAACGAAACCATTTCGGGTTAGAAAGGCATTCCATTCATCATTTTGTAACTTCAATTGATGTACCAGCTGTATATTTATCAAACCGTGGTGAAACAGGCTTGAATTTAAATGCTGCCTCTTATATCTTTTTAGCATCTTATACAGGCTTCTTACTAAATAATAGGGCATATTTAACTGAAACTCGATGAAATTCATCAACAAATGTATGTGATACAAGAAAACAAGACCAAAGTGACCCTTGCATGTCACAAATTGTCTCAGGATTTCTAGCAAACCATGCCACTGAGTTTTCAACAAGGATATAGGCATACCTTTATCACAACAGTTGATTTTTCTAGAGGTGAAGAACAGGCTCCACGGTACCTCCTCGACCTTGGCATTTTTAAACCACTTATGTCCGCTGATTGGAAGAACCGTCGCTTGGCCCAGAAATTCCTCTATGATCTCAACCTAAATGTCTCCTATCTTAGCTCGGCAACCATCAAAAGAAAGGGCAAATTCCTGAGCGGTTTGCAAATTAAAACCCTGAAATTTTTTAAGGAATTCGAGCCAGCCTTTGCTCTTTAGGTCATCCATTGAATCATCGCACAGGAGAAGGGATTGTGATCCATTGGGTTCAATCCTTACGATTGGGTCCATGGGATTCGAAAAGCAGACAATAAAACACAATGAGCATGGGAGGTTTCTAGGAGAAGACCAGAGCGATATTTCAGACCCAAAAATCATCAATACCCTAGCGTGTATGAACAGAGGTTCCTCAATACCAAACGATAGGTGTTTTGTGAAATGAATGCGAGGAGTACATGCGAAACCCGAGACTCAACTCAAATTGATGGGTTTATTGTTGTCGGACTGCCACCTCCCATGAGGTACAGGCCACGACCATGTGCATTAAACTTCATCATTGCGCAACAGGGTGGGTTTGGTTTCTAAAGTTCAGGAGAGGGAAAAATTTATAAACCAAAATGTAATGACAAGGATAGGCATGACCAAGAGCCACAAAAATATATATCATGGTTTCAATCAAATGGATCATTGGTGATTCAAATAACAACCCAAAGCATGCTTCACATTTGAGGAGCCAACAAAGAAGATGAGTTTTATAGAAGGAAACAAAAATCTCTATTAACAAAAACTGTAGAGCCATCCTTATTTCATAAGCTTCAGATAAACAGGTAAAAAAATCATAGGTTTTAATGCTTCGTTCATGATTTCAGTCATGAATGAAGCATAAAAACGAAAATACTAGGAATAACCGAAAGATAACATTTGTAGTTTCAAAAATTGCTTATGAAGAACAAAAATCGTATGACCCCTAGGTAGGCAACTACATAATTTATTATTTAATTCTTTAAAAAGTTGAAAATATGTAGGGCTGGCAACAATGGCGACTTGCTGGGAGAAGCAGTTATCTCTGTATCACTGACGAGTTTAGGTTAGGATTGTTAGAATGATTGCAAATCAAAGAACAACTGAAGGAAATCAAGCATCTCGACAATCTTTACATGGTCCAGCTTCAGACATCGTTCTGTTAAAATGAAATCTGATAACAAATTTTTAAAAATGAGAGCCACGATGTTCAAGTCAATGGCTCCAATACTGCTAACATGGCCATTGCTGCCAGTAGGCGTCCATAGCCTCGGCAGGGATGTTAATTAACCCACACGAATGCCTCTATATTGTCCAAGAAATTTCAATCCAGAATGAAGGATTATTTATGATCAATATCAAAATTTATACCTGAGAATTTTCTTGAACCCGACATTGCTTTTCTACCAGCGGGCCTATTCAATACCCCGACGAAGTTGTCTTGGCATCATGCATTCATTTACCCGCTGCCAGTAGACCTGTTCAGTATCCCGACGGGTTTTCAAACACTTCCCACAACTCTTGATAAATTATTCACAATTTGATATAATTTTAAAAGCATTCAGAAGAGTGGGGTGACGCTGAAAATTCCAGTTTTTAGAAGACTTGTTATTTTCCAGACTTTTAATTTTTTCTTGATAACCTTCATCATGAACTGAAAATAGTTTACTGATGAAACTAATTTTTCAAGGACAGGAAGGCATCCTTGAGTCACTTTCTTAAAAGAAGGGACATCGTAAAGAGCTTTTAATGATAGTCATGTCTACTCATAATTGTAAAGTGGAACCATGAAATCAATTCTGAACAAAAAGCCTCTTTAACTAGTCTGTGTTTTAGGAAATTGTAGCAGTTGACGCTTTGACAGTCCTTGGCAACTATTTTAAATGAAGCATTATGTTTTCCTTTTCTGAACTAAACCGTAATACAAGCATGTTTGACTTGGAAAGCCAATAAACGAACAAAAAATAAAAAGAAAAAAAAAACGGAAAGAAAAACAAACCAAAACAGAAAAAATATGTACAAAAGGTGTATATGGGATTTGTCAGGCAAAATATCTCTTGGGAGACTAAAAAAAATAGAAAAAATCCTCATCGATGTGAAAGCAGTCCTACTCATGGTACCTTGGGTCAGGGTTGAAGTTACAATTCATATTTATTTATCTCTTTACTTTCCATTCAAAATTTTCATAATAATACTGCGGCTTTGAAAAGAAATATTCAACGAAAAGTAGAGAGAAAAGGATCATGTAGACTTCCCTGACAATAATCATGTTATGGTTCTCATGGTGTGCCCACTTGTGCTCATGACTACATTATTACAAAGAGAAATAGTGAGAAAAGAAACTGAAAGAAAACCTACTCCTAAACTTACCCTAACTACTAAACAAATCAGAATACTACGTGAAGTCATGCTTCCAATGTAGTCGTCAGAGTAACTCCAATCCTGCAATGGAAACAAAATCAAACATTACTAACAAGAATCGTAATATATCAAAAAATGAAAAAATATATCACACTTGCCTTCATAATCATCATTTAAAAGAAAAGTAAGCATGATCTTACCATTCCCTTGAATATTCTTGTTGTATGAATCCTCCAACCATTCGACAATATTGTCATGATATGGGTCATAATGGCATGGGTGAGTGTAAGTAAGTTTGGAAAACTTGTCAAGATTATGGGGAAATGACATAACCATCAGCCAAGGATGAAGTGTCCCATTCTCCTGACAATTCTCTAAGTGTTCATTAATTTATTCACATGGAGGATATAAAAGAAATAAGTCATGCCGACTTCCAAGATACTTAGGTAAAAACAAAGCAAGCACAACTTTATCTTTATTATGAAGATTTTTTATGTACAAATATTCAAGCCATCCTAAGATCCTGTCACAAAAATGAGAATGCAAACCATGACTTTGATGAAACGAATATATCAATGGGGAACTCATCATAAGAGGATTTGTAACATCAATTAGATAATTGGTTTGAATGCTTCCTTTGATGAGATTGATCATTTCAAAATGTGAAGCATAAACATTAAAATTCGAGCTAATCAAAGAACGAATATGCAACGTAGAATGTTTGATCTCTATAAGATAAAGTGCATTGTCTTTTTCAACAATAAACTGTGTAAAATCATCTCACAACATGTCCTTTTCCCATGTGAGTGATGAAGGTGAAAGAGCGTCAAATCCAACTTTATCAATGTTATGATTGGAAATAATTTCATCAAATCTTGGCATATCGAAAGGATATGATTATGGCAGAAAATAGTAGGATGTTGTAGGTAAGGCATCAAGTCCACAAGAATCTAAGAAGAGATCAGGATATAAAGAATAAAAGGAATAAAAAATAAGCACATGAAAAGAATCTCTTGAGCTATGATATTTAACAATGGTATTCTCAAGGCATTTCTCTTCACTTTCTTTAAAAATCTCACTCTGTTTTGGTGATAAATTCCTCAACATAATATGATCATCTAGATTTGCCTCCTATATGATAGATAATTCAAAACTTACATGACAAACATCTAGTCTTTCCTGTGGATAAAGTACATTTTGAGCATGAAGGTTTAAGGTTTCTCCTTCCAATTGCATATCTTCTTCTCTAATCAGTTTCATAGGAATGTTAGAATGTTTAAGATGATTTTCATCGCTTAAGTGTTCTGCAATGACTGAGTTTAAATATTGATTAGAGCATGAGTTACAAGAATGATGATATTCACCTTGACCAAGAATCGAATATTCTTCCACGATGGTCGAAGACTAAAAATATAATGATTCAGAGGAAAAACCAGTTTGGTTGTCGGTAAGAACCTAGTCAATAGATTCTACCTCCCTTTCTTGTTCAAAATTTTCGGATGGATTCCTCTCATCATGCAAACTAAATTATTCCCGCAATTGAGTGATAGGATTTGCAATTGGTTCTTCATTTGCAATTGAATATGACTGGATGAAAGGGACGCAAGCATCATAGAGGAGATTTAATACAAATGACATGTCATCGAGATTAAATTTATAGAGGATATGATAGATTCTTGTCGAAAAGTCTTCCGAAGATGAATCGCTATTGATTAGCGAAGTCTGAAATTCTTCACATAATTGATTGTAATCATAAATTTCAAAAGCATCTACAAATTCATCTACAAATTGAAACCAATAAAAAATGTGACATGCTAGAAAGGACTCAAACCAATGTTTAATCCGACCTCTAAAAGTAAAAGAAAACAATCTACATAAAACTCTTAAATCAAATATGTCATGTTTGATGCATTTGCACCAAAACTTGTTAAGGTGGTATTTAGCAGATGCATTGCCTCCACCATCAAAGGTGAGTTTGGACAAGCGAGAGACTGTCTCGTTCGGAACATCGGGTAATGAGAAGTGGAAAGCATGTTCCAACACAGTGATTTGGGGAGCCATGGGGAAATTGAATACATTTAAAATAAAGGCTCCTAAAAGGCCATCTTGTCAGTCGGCCCTCCTTCTAGTACCATTTGTTGACGGGCGAAAATGACAGTCCGTCAATTGGAAGAACGAGTCTAGTCCGGGGTTGTCTAAATAACCCAAGCCATTTGGTATAACTTGTTCTGGCAGGTTTAATGGTTCCATTGGCCAATCTAAAAGTCCTAGAAGAAACGAATAAAAGAAATAAAAGAGCTAACTGTTAAATAACCACTTAATATGTATATGTACATAAATATATACGACTATTGTAGATAGTATTTAAACAACAGATCTACCTATCTTATTTATGTGCATGATATATAAATCGAGAGTTTTAATCTAAACTCATGAAAATCTATGTGAAGATGGTTTCTTTAACAAAAGTAGATAAAGAAAACACATAAGCTATTTTTTGTTTTCTCTTTATTAATCTAAGATTAAATAGAAAAATATACTATGAAACAGGAGTATGTGGACAGTCAAAGCCGAACCATATATTAAAGTTTTGAAAACAAACAAATGACAAACAGAATAAAACTAATCTATTAATGCATCTGACGTCTGTATGATTATAGAATGTCCAGCCAGATTGTCCAAAAGATAAACTTGTGATGAACCTTGAACTGTTCGGAATAAATGAAAAATAGTATATTAACTGTTGAATTTTATTAACAAAACGATGAGATGCAAGTAATCGCTTTGATATTTATGATTGCAGGTAATTACATTCAAGATAAATCTAACTGTAACAACATGCTTTTAATCATTCAAAAAAATTAAAGAAAAATCTTATCATTTGGGTTGAATGGATGATCATTATTTTTAATATTTGAAGGATCAAAATGTGGACGACATTTTAAAGAAATCTTCCCAATGTCATAATAAATTGTGAAGACAAAAGCTATCAACAACTATTAATTAATTAGGATAAACAAACCATAAATGAAAACAACATTTACAAAGAGCTAAAGACGAAATGTAAATATATGTTCCGTCCAAATTCGTGAATAAATTATCCACCTTCAGCCCCAGGCCAAGATGTCCTGATTACAAAAAAATACAAGTTTTTAAAGGGTTTAGAAAAGCTAACTGCCTTATCTTGTAAGATAAGAGTAAATTTCCACAGGGATTTTGCTGATTACAAAAATAGAGGAGAATAACTACTCCATATCACACTAGATCTCTAAAACTAAAAGAGTATGTTCCTGTTTACAAAAATGAGCCAAAGATATGGCTAATAAGCCCAGAAATTCTTCATATCATTTGATTACCATAAATTGCCAGATATCCTGAAAGAAAAGGATGAAATAAAGAGATTCAGATATACATTTAACCAATATCTTCTCAATTTTGAACAAGAATAGAATGGCTACAGAATCTACTGATTCTGTAGCTAGTCTTATTTTAGCAATGAAATCTAACTTACTCTATAAATCAAGATATAACACAATTTAAGATAAAAACAAATCTTCACCTTTAACTAAAAAATCAATTCAATTTACAAGATGTCAGAATTGACCACTACTGTTACACTCTCAGCGTTCTTCACTATTGTGTTCCCAATTTTTTTCAAACGTTTGCCTTGTCTATGAACAACAGACTTTATCCTATGATTTTCATCCGTTAGTGAGTCGACTTGAACAGTGAGGGTTTTGATTTGCGATTGTAAAATGGGTATGTCTGTATAATACTTATCAATCCAGAACAAACAGATTTCACATTGTGAATCTGTGACATCCTCTTTAGAATACCCACGATCGTGTGCCAGAACATCTCCACTGTTATCTATGGATTTCTTACCAAACTTGATACCTGGGAATTCTTGACTGTGCTTCAGGCAGGGTGGAAAATTCTCCATGAAATTGTAAGCTTCGTCGAGACCTGTTTCGAGGGAAGGAGGGTCTTCTTCGGCGAAGAGTCTTTCTATCTCTGAATCGGAGCTCTCTTGGATCTCGATCATTTTGATCGATCTCACATGAGAGTTTGGCTTTTTTCGTAGTTTCCTTGAGATCAACCTACCTGCCCTTTTATTTTTAAAACCTAGATCGATGTCACCTTTAGCTGGTTTTCACATAGGCTTGTGTGTGTTTTTATCTGAGGCGTTAGAATGGGCATGTTGTTCATGGCTTTTCTCAGCAACTTTTGGGTGGGGTATATGCTCACTGAGGGTGGTCGTAACACAGACCTCTGTAGATGAAGGAATCGTTCTGGTAGGGACTATGGTTTCCTCTATCATGGGTTTGTCAACCTCAAGAGAATTGGAGTTAACGAAACCATTTCGGGTTAGAAAGGTGTTCCAGTCATCATTTTGTAACTTCAATTAATGTACCAGTAGTATATTTATCAAACCGTGGTGAAACAGGCTTGAATTTAAATGCTGCCTCTTATATCTTTCTGCCATCTTATACAGGCTTCTTACTAAATAATAGGGCATATTTAACTGAAACCAGATGAAATTCATCAACAAACGTATGTGATACAAGAAAAAAATACCAAAGCGAGCCTCGCATGTCAAAAATTTTCTCAGGATTGCTAGCAAACCATGCCACCGAGTTTTCAACAAGGATACATGCATATGTTTATCACAACAGTTGATTTTTCTAGAGGTGAAGAACAGGCTCCACGATACCTCCTCGACCTTGGTGTTTTTAAACCACTTCTATCCACTGACTAGAATACCCATCACCTAGCCCAAAAATTCCTCTATGACCTTGACCTGAATGTCTCCTATCTTTGCTCAGCAACCATCAAAAGAAAGGGCAAATTCCTAAGTGGTTTGCAAATTAAAACACTGAAATTTTTTAAGGAATTCGAGCTAGCCTTGGATCTTTAGGTCATCCATTGAATCATCACACAGGAGCAGGGCTTGTGAGCCATTGGGTTCAATCCTTATGACCAGGGCCATGGGGATTCGAAAGGGAGACAATAAAACACAATGAGCATGGGAGGTTTCTAGGAGAAGACCAAAGCGATATTTCAGACCCAAAAATCATCAATACCCTAGTGTGTATGAAAAGAGGTTCCTAAATACCAAACGATAGGTGTTTTTTGAAATGAATGTGAGGAGTACATGCGAAACCTGAGACTCTTCTTGAAGTGATGGGTTTATTGTTGTCGGACTGCCACCTCCCACGGGTTACAGGCCATGACCATGTGCATTCAACTTCATCATTGCGCAACAGGGTGGGTTTGGTTTCTAAAGTTCAGGAGAGGGAAAAATTTATAAACCAAAATGTAATGACAAGGATAGGCATGACCAAGAGCCACAAAAATATATATCATGGTTTAAATCAAATGTATCATTGGTGATTCAAATAACAACCCAAAGCATGCTTCACGTTTGAGGAGCCAACAAAGAAGATGAGTTTTATAGCAGGAAACAAAATCTTTATTAACAAAAACTGTAGAGCCATCCTTCTTTCATAAGCTTCAGATAAAAAGGTAAAACAATCATAGGTTTTAATGCTTCGTTCATGCTTTCAGTCATGAATGAAGCATGAAAACGAAAATACTAGGAATAACTGAAATATCACATTTGTAGTTTCAAAAATTGCTTATGAAGAACAAAAATCGTATGACCCCCAGGTAGGCAGCTACATAATTTATTATTTAATGCTTTAAAAAGTTGAAAATATGTAGGGCTGCCAACAGGCTCCAACCCCCTAGTTTCTCTGGCTACAACTTGAGCAAAGCTCCAAATCCCCAACTCTCTGGCTACAACCAGAAGGAGGCTACAACCCCCTATGTTCTCCAACTACAACCGGAAGGTGGCTACAACCACCTGTCATTGCCCCATCCAACCGCCTTGAAGTAGAAGTAGAAAGATGGAACCATTGTCACACTATCACTGTGAGATATACTGTTGTAAACCTGTACCAATAAATCTAAACCATGCATCAATCATGCATCAACCTGTACCTCAACCTGTAATCAACCTGTACCATAACAAATTTCATCAACCATGCACCAACCTGTACCATAAACAAGTGCATCAACCATGCACCAACCTATACCGAACAATCTGTAATCAACCTATACCATAAACAAGTGCAACCAACCATGTACCAAGTATGTACCAATCATGTGTCAAGTACTCATCAACTATGACTGATCAATATGTACCAACATCATCAACTATACACCTCATGTATGTGCCAACTCATCAACTACTTGTCTCAACCATGTACCCAACTTGTACCTCAAACAAAATCCCTCGTCAATTTCATCATCCAAATATGATTTGTAACTCTGTAATAGACCTTGTGTATATGATCACATACCTGCAAACCTTCCTTAACTTTAAACAACAAGAGACTAGCATATTCATCAAACTTTTCTTTAGTCTCACTTGACTAGTTTTGGATTAGTCAACAACCCTAAATTGAAATAATAATAACTTTGTACCTATAATGAATAAATATATAAAACTGATAAACAATGTTCTTCAATGTTTTTAATGCAATTCCTCTAGGTTTCACTACTTGGAACCTCTCATAAAAGGAGTTATAGCGAAAATGGCATACCTTGCTGAATTCTGGCTTATTCTAGAGAGCAACCTTGTAGAGCCTTCCCCGCACAGAATATTTGTTTAATCGATCTAAAACTGTTACACATCATACTAAAGAATTTACTCTAACCAAAAAACTTATTATTACTGAATTTGGATCTGTTATGAATAAGTTATGACGTTTTTACCTGAAACACTTGTTTTTTACTAGTTTCAAGACTAGCCACAAACCCTATTTTCCACGGAGTGTAACTCCAAAAATACAACGAACCACAAGATGAATTGTTTACCAAAAATACTTGGATATGTTTCCTCAATGTAATAACAATTACATGGTTTGAATCATTCTATAAAAAAAATTATTGCGAAAATGGTGAGATGACCTGTAAATAACATACCTTAGAAAGCATCATCAAAATAACTTATCCTTCCTTGAATTCCAACCTTCTTTTCTTCACCTTCCCTCAGAAATTAGGCTTAGATATTCTTTGGTTACCTCAAACACCTATAGGTATTCAATATTCTCAAGTGTAATTGAAATGAGAGAGCCTTACCTCTTATTTATACACTCCAAGTAGCTTCCTTAAAAAACATCTTCTAGGTCACTTTGCCCACTTTCCTTATTTTAGGGTTAACCCACTTCTAATTTCTCCATTAAATTTATTATTGAAATAATTTGTTTTGTATTCACTTTGAATTATAATACACACATCACTTCACTTTATTATTTACATTTTAAATTCTCTTAAACCACTTTGACTACTTTGACCTTTTGGGGCTTCTAGATGACATATGAGGGTCCTCCAACTTTGTAAGGCCATAACTCGCAAACCGTGAGGAGTTATGTGACGTTCCACATACCAACATAAATGGAATGAAATGTACTATCCATATAGAATATTATTACCTGAAAATATATCAAAACTCATATTGTTATCCATCAAACAAACTTGGGTCCATTACCCAAACTTTGGTTATCCAACTTCTCATGGCCATAACTCTCTAACCATGAGGAGTTATGTGACGTTACACATACCACCGGAAATGGAATGACAAGAAATATCCATATAGGATAGTTTCACTGAAAAATTCACTAACCTTCATCTCATTATTCCACAAATAAGCATGGGTTCTCTAACCATACTTCTAGGATAACTCAATCCGCAAAGAGTCTTCCCGTGAGGGCTTTCACCATAAGGGGACCACTTTGGAGTTCATCCATTTGTACTTATTATCAACCATGACAATACAATAAGGATTCATATTTACATAAAACAAACTTGGATCCATTACCCAAACCTTTGTGCTACTAGAATTTGCTATCGTACTTTCTCCAAGGGTTGACATCAATCTACAATATCACTCTCCAATAGTTGACATCAATCAAAACGAAAAATCAATACCAACTATCCATCAAACTAAGCCAATTGTTTGATAGGACTAGCTGTAAGACGGTGAGCATGTATGTCTGTCTAACTTATTCTCCCTGGGGAAGACCTATTCTTTCAAGTTGTTTTGCATACTCTGAACAAGTATGCAAAGAAGAACGTAGATTATCAATGGATTTTTACTCAAGCCTATGACGGTAGGGGGAAGGCAATTCATTGTAGTAATGCATGAATATGGCTTCGTTCTGAGGGTGGATGAGTTCGGGGATTTGATTGTATAACTTGGTGAAACGCAAGTGGAAATACTTGATGGTCTCACCATCCTTATAGGTGATGTTATTGTATTCCATTAAATTCTCGATTGAGATTTTAGATTACCCATAAATGGATCTGAACCAATAGATTAAATCCTCCCAAGTAGACAAAATCTTAGGAGGAAGGTCAAAGAAATTGGTCGCAGCCTTTCCTTCCAAGGAATTGAAGAATAAGTGCATGCAAGTATCATTATCATTGGCTCCTATGTTATGACAAGCATTAGAAAATGCCACCAATTGTTCATTTGTAGTGACAGTGTTATTTACCAAGAACTTACGAATATGCTCCTTGAACTTAGGGAGTGGACGAGTAGAAGGTGCTAAGTTAAGAGGAGATGACACATGCCATGGTGTGGTTGTGGCGTCTTCTTCAAAATGAAAAAGCCCATACTTTTTAATGACTTTGGTAGGATTTGTGGTAGATTGAACAGGGATATGGTGACTATATAAGCTACCAATCACTGACGAAGATGAAGCCTGAGAGGAGGAAGCACCTTCCGTACCACCAGAGCCACCACTAGATGCCATCTTGTGGATGATAGATGAGGGAAAGAAAGATGAACTGGACGAATTAGAAAAAGTTCTCCTTAGAGAACTTTGTTGGGCAGATAACACAATGTTCATTCTTCCTATTTCATCAATAGGATTGATTTCCGGTGATAAGCCTCTTCTTCTTATAGAAGCACAATAGTCTAAGGACATGAAACAAAGGACAAAAATGAAGAAACAAGAAGTCTACTGTTGATTTCTAGAATGTCTATGTCTAGCTTCCCAACATTCTTGTGCACTAATATCTCGCTCAATTGTTGCCCAAGAATGATTAAGCTCAACACAGGTATTGGTAGTGTCTAAAATGGTGTTAAACGGATTCAAATCAATGTTGGTTTGGTCTTGGAGACCAGGCTCAATATTGGGTTGCCTTGCAATAGGCACAGCCGTTAAGAAATATAACAGTCAAAAAATCAATATCAGAAAAATAGACGTATCGATGAAAATCGAATATAAACATTAACCAGAGAGATATCGAAGATCTCCCTAGTATGGTCGCCAAATAAATGTTGATGATAAGATATGAAATGATCTTACTCAAGCATTTTCAAATTCTTCTTTGCTAAAGAAAAATAGACAGGAATGTCACCCTAGGTTTATAGCCATCAAAAATAAAATACTAACTCACAAGTATCAATTACAAGTACTTAGGCTAATCTCTTCACAAATAAAATCTTCCTAGAAAATTCATTTTAATATGATTTTCTGAATATAATAGTTGTTGAAAACAAGTGTAAAGACAGAAGTAAGACACCAAGATGATAATCAAGACAGATGAGACATAAAGCAATCCTTTAATTCATTCCAATTCACCAAAGAGTCATTTTCTTTACAAAATCTCATACAGAAATTTTGGACCAAAGTCAAACTTAGACATCCCCGATGGAACATACAAAAGGACCTCTGACAAAAAACCAAAATTGAACTCTAGAAGTTGGATCATCTTGCCACATATTGCTACCCACTCAACTCTACACAATAGCCTTTGTCAGTCATGAAAACTAATTCACAAATAGACAAGTCGACACAGACTATCAAAGATAGATCAACACCTCTGAAAAACAAGTGTTTGAGTGATGTAATTCATCCCTGAATGTTGTTGTCTACAATAAGACTGTGTGGAATCCTTAAGTCTCATCTTTTTTATCATATGAGAGCAATCATCCTTCCAATGCTTGTGGGAGGACACAAATTTATCAGAATTATTTGAAGATGCAGAAGGGGCAATAACATCTTTCTCTTTGTGAGGGGCATAGTGGGCCTTGGTTTTCAGCCTTTTATTTGAATATCTCATTTATGTATGCATAATTGATTAGAAAATAGTTCCTTTAACAACCATACATGACAACTCTTTAAAAATATGAAATAGATTTTGGCTCAACGACATATCAAACTCATGCAATCCAGTCCATATAAATTGTTTAACTGTTGTCAATGAACAGGGGGTGAAAAACGGTTATGGGATACGCGAGGGGTTGGTATTGAGGGAAAAATGATAAAATGAGGGGGGAAGAATCATGGTTACTTCTCAAAGACAACAAAAATCAACTGTAATGTAAACCCAAGAATCATAAAACTGTGTTCCAATCAGGAAGTTATGATTTCAAACTGTTTCAATACAAAATTCTCTTAACTGTAATTAACTTTAAGAACAGGGAGTGAAAAATGTGCATGGGAAGGCGAGGGGGGTGTAGTTAGAGAAAATCGAAATAATGGTTGGGAAAGAGCGTGGGTACTATTCATAAAGTTAAGTAAGTAATCCATGAAATCATTCTATATCAAATAACCATTGTGCTTATTTTAACAATCACCGTGCATAACTCGATCAAATTTGAGTATTACTTGCTTATTGTTTACAATCACTTGTTCCATTTTGTTTCATCAAAACCTCAATTACTGTCCATTCATTATTACAATCATTAAACCTAGACTTAACAAATTGTGTCTGATTACTCTTCAATTCCACTTTACAATTTAGTTGTAATTATACCACTGTTGGGTATGTGTTATATTCTTTGCACGAGTAGTAGTGTCTGAGCGCCTGTG
>JZKD02S0280433.1:703858-722059 GCA_000966675.3 Picea glauca
GCAGATTCATTAACAAAATCTGTGAGCACTGAGAAGTTCTCTTGGTGTAGAGGATCCATGGGCATTGCTGCCCTGGATTGTTGATTATGTAACCCTGTAACCCCCTGTGTGCAAAAAAAACAACAAGTGGGAGAATGTTGGGTATGTGTTATATTCTTTGCATGAGTAGTAGTGTCTGAGCGCCTGCGCCGGGCGCGCAAAGGGGTAAGAGGGGGGGTATAGGGGGGCAGAGCCCCCCTTGCAGGGGTTCGGGGGCAGCGCCCCCGAAAAAAAAAATTTGGGGCCGACATATTTTCGCCGGTTTCGGGCTGACATATTTCCGGGACGACACATTTCCGGGACCACATGATATTAGGTGGTTTTTTGGCACATGGTTTTTGCCGATGGTTTTCTATTTCTGGTTAAGGAATTAGGGTTTTGGACTAATCCAGGTCATTGGGTTAGGGTTTTGGATGCCGCTGGCTCCTATATGTATATTGTATTGTAAACAATGTAACACAATGTGTATCAATATAATATATGCTGGTTTTTCCGGTTTGGGTTTCCAGGTGAAAAATCTCTGTGTAATGTTTGTATTTTCCATTGTATCTTTTCTGTTTTTTTCAGAATATCAGTTTGCAGTAGATATTGTACAAGGTTAGAATTCACAACCACACCAACTCAGAACTGTGATGGTCTTTGATATAATTCATGATATCCATCAATTATACACAGTGGACCATCAATATTTTAATTGCAAGGACTCTGACTTGCCATTAAACACACAACCAATGATTACCATTTAAACCCATACTATGCTTGGAATACATAGACCATTTGGAAAAATGAAGACTATTTCTATACAGGTTCAATCACTCTGAATCTAAACAACCATAATGTTGGGCTATCAATAAATATAGCGAGGTAGAAATAGTAAACCCGATCTCATCCCAAAAACCGACCAAATTGAAACAGAACTATTTTGTTTCAAAACCCTGTGACCATCTCTGACGGGGAAAACAATAATATTCATAGCAAACACAGTGGATGGCCATACCATAAATACCCCGATTGCAATACTTCCATGGAAATTAAAACACAAAGTCATAATAATCAACCACTTAAACTATCATGTTGTAGGAACACCGCACATACCCATGCATCATGCGCGAAGCAATGCTGTAACTTAATCAATTAAAAACAGTGTTGAGTTATCAATTCGATGATTACAAGGACAACGACTGTGTGTTTGATTTAATGATCATCTAATTAACCATGTTGATATTATCCATTAAAATATAATAATGAATGCAGTAACTAGATACCAAAACCAACACCATTGTCACATAATTAATGGGGCGAGCCAGTAATCCATAACAACCAACAGTATACCCAACAGGCCATAACGGTTCTCTCTATCAACACTCGGACTTGAGTAAACAAGGGTTTGCTCTGTGGACCAACACAAGGAGTATAGATTCGACTCCTCTTGATGGTGAAAAACCTCCGAGACCAACAGTGCACACACAAGGAAACCACAATTGACTTCGTGGACAGGGTGACAAATCCCGTGATAGGAGAGGCTATGAACAGAGGATCAAGGCTCCACTTTGGCCCTGTAATGACACTTATCACAGGCATGGTATAACACTTGTGGCTCTCCCGGCCAAACAACTAACAACTCTGAGATGAAACAGATATGAGAATAAGCAATATAACCCACTGTGCGACCATTAGTAGCATGGACAACCCAATACCCAAGTGAACAACGCACAGTGACACAAGGCACTTCCAAACCCTATAACCCCATAAAAGAAAATGATTGGGTAAGGTGATAAGAAAATATTGAGGTAGCCAGTCGATCTGGACCAGATGAAACCCTCCAACTAAAACTAGTAAATATGACAAAGAGCCTTCATGGCTGCTAACACCCAGAATGACCAATAAAACCGTGACTCCAAAGATTATTGTAGTGAAAACCACACCAACCATTCCAGAAAATATCACAAATGCACTGTTTCTAGTCTTAAGGAAAGCACGAACCCATACATACTGAGCCAATATCTATTTTATAACCAGAGTAGACTCATGGATGGAAAAAAAAAGACATGCCTATAATCAAAGCACCTTAAAACACGAGTTGGACGAGCGGTTCTCCCTCTGCTTGAAATTCGAAGCATAACCAAAACAAACATAGTTGAACAATAGCCGATTAGGGTGGCAAATAGTGGAAGGAGTAAGGGTGATGTGCATTAAATGCACGTCGCCTCCATCCGTAGTCCATTAATTCCTTAGTACACACCAGCAAGCTTCCCATTAACTAGATTAATTAAACCATGTATCGAAACCATCACCCACTAAAACCAACAACACGACTCATATCAAACTTATGCCATAACATAAATCACCACTTCATATAACTCAATCAAATTGCATAACTATTATCTTATTGCTAGGGTTAACAACAACCATTTAAACTTCAATACATGTAGAGTAGTATATAGCATAGTTTAATTCCTTCCCTTTGCATTTGTTTACATTGCTTTTTCCTTTTTGCAACTGCTCTTTAGTATTGTTATTAACATGTATGTTGTGTAGGTGTCAAAGTAACGATTCCAGGAACAAATAGAAATAGTAGAAATGGATAACATAGGCAATCATAACATGCGATTAGAGCTCAGAACAAAACATAACATGCCTTACCCAACATTCACTTGTCGCACATAGAACTGACACTTAATAATCCCAATCCATCACCAATAAGATCTCATCAACCATGTAAGTAGTGTCGAACAGTGGCACAAACATCAAATAAGAGCCAAATATTATCTCCCAATCTACAAGGGGGTCCCACCTACTAGTATTATTTATATGTTAGCTTATAATAATAGGTTTTAGCAATAATTTACAGGCAAAAACTCATTGCAATTTTAATCTTCAACAGTGTCCTTTCTGACGTGACCTTGATGACGTGGACTATGATGACATGATATCGCATTGTGTTTTCACATGTCTTACTTTGGGACTCTAGGTTGTTCATTGTTTCCACTTCCCTTTTCTCCCGGAGTGAGATTCTCGGAGCTTTAACATCAAGCATCTTGACTTTATCTAATTGTATGCCTTTAACCCGAAAATCTTAACAAGATCCAATGGTTTTCAGGAATTCGGCCATTTGGGATCTCTGCCCTTTGGCCTTGCTTATCCTATCCTTCCACTTTATTTGATCACATGGTCATTTTAACTGCCTATTTGTTTCTTAGATCGAACGACACATGTCAATTTCAGGACTTAGTCTTCAGCTCCAAATGCTCGATTCTTAAAGGTTTCCACCTGTCAATTTTCTTCCTGAATTCTGATCATCTGCGCGACTTCAAAAGAACTATCTCCTTGAGATTTGGAATTTGTACCTGTAACAAGATCTTCAATCCTTGTCAGCAAGGATGATTTTAAGGATGGAAATTTATTAAAATGTAGAAACCTTGACGAATATTACTAATCCTTCATATGTCAACTATAAATGTATGGCGATATTTTTTAAAAAATATTCAAATTTCTAAGTATTTTATATAGTTTTTATAATTTTTTGGCGATTTTTAAGGTAAAATAATTTTATCCTATAGAATTTGGGCAAATCATTTTTAAAATAATGAATCTCATTTTTGGAAAAACCATGGAAAATTATCCCATGAGAGAAATTTAGCCCATAAAATCATCCCTGCTTGTCAGTGATCGAATATTTCATCGATGACATTACCAAATGTTTATTTTCTTGAGCTTTACCTTTGAAAATAACACCAACGCTCATTAACACATCCCTCCTGAGATTTAGATTGTAGTTGTTGAGTGTGTACTTGCACCTCCCCTGTGTATGTTCACACTGTCTCTCTTGGGCTTGTACTTCCAAAAGTTTGAGCTCTACTCGACTTGAGAGGGTCTCTGTGCACTTCAGCTGATGTATCTTCTTAACCTTGGTCCTTCAAGGAGCCATCTACGCATTCCTGGAACTTGACTTTGGAGGTGTTGCACTGTGTTACTAGAAGAGAAGCTTCAAGCTTCTTACAGAACTTAAACTCTTTCTTAGAACAAACTCTCTCTCCCAGTTACAGATTATTTCTTCATTGTATCTACGTGATCAAATATGTCATAATGGTAGATTGTAGGTTAAAAGGATTCTTTTTTCTATTTAAGATTATTGTCTTGGTGTGATGGAATGTCTTCTTGTCCTTAATGAGTAAGGTGATAAGGTATTGAAATAGTATACAATGATGTTTGATGAAGTAACTAGGATACCAAATTTTCTCTGTTTACATAAGGGTAGTTAACAATGTTGTTTGTATATTAAAAATTTTGGAATGAAATGAGATTATGAGAATTAGACACTTCCTTGTTCCTCAGAATAGTCGCCAGTATTGAGACCTTAAATGGTCAAGAATAATCAGACAAATTATATATTTGAGCGTTGATTATGTTTCTTGGAAGTCCTAACCTTGCAGGATAGGTTGGGTGGGTAATTGTATTTCATTTTATGTTAAGTGAGAGACTCCTTCATGCTTTAAGTAGTATCTAAATCTACTTTGCAAATGAATTGACAGAAGTAGAACGTGTTTAATGATATATGTTATTATCATGAATTTGACTGCAATTAATGAAGTATGTTAATGTCATGTTTCACTTATTCTAATGATGTCTTGTCATGGTTCTCTTGTTCTAATGATTCTTATTAATGGTTTCAAAAAAAAAAAACATATTGTTTCTCATGTATTTATATGATGTAATAGAGGGGTTGTTACAATGGAGAAGTTAAGGAAGAAAGCATGAACTTGGTAGAGACTATAAAATTTTTGCGAAAGTATGTCCAAAGTTATAAAGCTGATAATGAGAGGCTTATAAAATCCAAGGAGCAGCAAGAGGGTTCAACATCAAGTTAATGCATAACTTGGGCATAATAGAGAAAGAGATGGGTAAGGAGACTGAGTCAAGTAGATAAGGGAGTCACCAGTCTCATGATGAGAGGAGAAGTGTTGGAAGGAATCACCATCATTCCCCAAGACATTCAACTAGGAGAGAACATAGTAGTTTAAGTCCATCCCCTGTCAGGAAACATAAGAAGAGATCTAGAGTGGATGAGTTGTAGGGAGAAATTAACAAAATCAAGTCTCCTACATTTGATGGTGAGCACAAGAAGGATGAGGATGCAAAGAGATGGATGCTAGGAATGAGCAAGTGTTTTCAATTACATAATTACTCTTCACAAGATGAAGGAATAATTTCCATCTATCATCTCAATGGAAAAGCATCAATGTGGTGGGACCAATTTGTGCAGGTGCAACACATTGATGAGAACAAGGTTACTTGGAGAGAATTAAAGAGGTATTTTCAAAAGAAATACTTGACTAAGCGATACTATGACAACAAAATGAAAGAGTTCTTTGAAATCAAGCTTGGGAGTATGACCATAGATGAATATGAAAGGAGGTTTTTAGAATTGTTGAAGTATGTTTCTTTCATCAAGGATGAGCAGGTTAAGATTCATAGGTATTTGAGTGGGCTGCCATCATTTATCAGTGATAAGATATAGTATGATGATCCCAAGACACTAGAGGAAACTATAAGAAGGGATAAATTCATTTATGATCATCTTAAAGTAAGAGAAACTTACCAAAAATCTTGGGAAGGCAAGAAGAAAAGTAGGATGGAACAAAGGAAGAAGGGAACTAAGCCACCATTCTTCAGAAATAATTCTCAGGGACAGATAGCTTCTAAAGAACCAAGAATGATCACAACATTGGGAAAAAGACCAAGGCAACCACCTATTCAATGTTGGGGTTGTGGGGGAGATCATATGTACCGATATTTCCCTCACAGAGGTGAAAAAGTAAGGATTGTTCACAATGTACAACAAGTTGATACAGTGGAGGACATGGGAAGAAATGTACCTAGGATCTACACAGCCTTGGATAATAAGAAAGTTGAGTTTCAGTCACATATGATTGAATTGGAAGGTAAGCTCAAAAATCAAACCATGGCTATTTTAATTGACTCAGGAGCTAGTCATAGTTATCTAGATCCTAAGATGGTGGAAATATTTAATTTTCCAAGAAGAAAGCTTGAAACATCTTGGTTGGTGTAGTTTTCTATAGGAGCTAAAAGGAAAATTAATGAGATGGTTAAGGAAGATGGATTGGTTAGTCGGGTAGTACAACTAAGGGCACGGTCTAGCCTCCTTAGTTGGTGCCCTGAGATATTGGTCTGAGTACTACTTTTGGACCCCGAACGTATATCATAGAGCTATAGAACAGGGAAAAACCTTATCTGTAGAACCCTTGAATACCTAACCTTTGGGACGGAAAAAAAAATAGAACATACAATATCTATTGCCACGCAACTGTGTCTCCTACATTCAAGTTGTGAAATTACTAGAGATTTCTTCCTGTTAAGCATTTGGGCATTTCATCATTGTAGTATTCTTCAGATTGGAGTATAACTCCGCAGGAGTATAAAAAAAAAGACTGAATCTTGTTGGCATTATCATTTGAGACCTATTCCGTTGTATTTCTCTCTTCTCCCTTATCGCAGTCATACCTATCATTTTTCAGCAAAAACAAATTTCTCATGGACCCAACCCCCTTACAACACCCTTATTTGGGCTTTACCCCATTTGATTCAACTCATCACCCTGATCATTGTGATACCCTTCACCCATAACCCATTTTTTTTGTGGCCCCACCTGCCCCTTTTCGTGTTCCCTCGTCATCATGGCCCATACCCATAGCCAAGACTTGGAAGATCGCTTCAATACCTTGCACTCTAATTTCACAGAAACCCAACAAGAAGTGAGACATATTAGTGCCAATATTTCCACCATCATTAAAAACATGCATTCCTCCATCACCGCCCCAATAGAGGAACTCAAAAAATACCTCAAATAAGACATTACTACCCAGCTTGAATCTGTCACTACAATGATCTGTGCCAAGCTGCATATCCCTGTAGATCTTCCTTCATCTAACCCACCTTTTCATACCAAAGGTGAAACTTCCTCTCATTCCTAGAATTTTCAGCCCCATCACTTTCAGCGTGACCTATGCCTTCTGCGTGTGGATGTGACCAAATTTGATGGCTCGGATCCCATTGGTTGGGTAACTCAAATGGAACATTATTTCTCTTTGAATGGCATTATAGATGAGTTGGCCAAAATCTAGTATGGTGTTCTCCATATTGATCAAGAACGTTGGCAATGGTGGCAATGGAGAAAAAATATCCGCCAAGTGTATGTGGCTTAGACACACTTTGTGGCAGAGCTTTATGAACGCTTTGACACTGACACCAACCTAGGCCATTTGACAAAGTTGAAACAATCTGGCACAGTGGAAGACTTTATAGTTTCTTTTGAGTGACTGGATTTTCGTACAGAGGGCATGTCTGATGCTTTTTTCCAAGAATATTTTATCAGTGGCCTCAAGGATGAGATTCGTGCCCATGTCCTCATGGCTCGGCTTCAAAGTTGGGTGGATGCTACTAAAAGAGCTAAGGAAGCACAACAAGTTGTCTCTTCTCAAAACCGAAAACCCTCCTTTATTCCTCACACTAAAGCAGTAACTTGCACTCCTCCTTCTACTCCACTAAATATCCAGAAATTGAGCAGGGCCAAAATGGATGAACGCCAACTCAAAGGCCTTTTTTATAATTGTGATGACAAATATTTTATGGGACACAAGTGTAAGGAACAAAATATTTGTATGGCCATCTCGGAGGATGTTTTGAAAGAGGATGTTGAGGCTCCCCTTGTGTCTGTTTCACCTAAACCCACTGACATAACCCCTCCCTAAAACCCTCCCGAAGTAGAACCGATCATTTCCCTTAATTCTCTCACGGGCTTCTCTTCTCCCCAAACCCTCAAGATAATTGGTTACATCAAGCATAGGAAAGTCATCATTCTTGTTGATAGTGGAAGCACCCATAATTTTATTCATCGCCACATTGCTCAAGAAACTAATTGTTATATCCATGTAGTCAATAATTTTCAAATCATGATTTCCAATGGAGGGTCCATGAATTGTAGAGGGCGTTGTGAAAATGTGCATCTCAAAATTGGTCAATACCACTTGAAATCTCATATGTTTGCTATCGACATGGATGAGTGTGACATTGTGTTGGGTGTAAAATGGCTAAGTACTTTGGTTCCCATTCTCATGGATTTTAAGGAATTAACCATGCAATTCGACTAGGAGGGCCAACAATATAAGCTCCAAGGCATCACCATCGGTTTCCCGAAGATCATTATTTCCCATCGCATGGAAAAGATGCTAAAAAAAGTTCATTCTAGCATTATTTCCCAACTCTATTCCATACAAGCAACTGAGACACCCTCTGTGTCGCATGACCTTCAATCCATCCTCTCTAAACATCAAGTGCTTTTTCCACTCCCCAGGGAATCCCTCCTTCCCGTGTTGTTCATGATCATTCCATTCCCCTTGTCCCAAGAATCCTTCCTCCCAATATCCATCCCTATCGTCACCCCTTTTCCCCAAAAAATGAAATTGAGAAAATTATTCAAGAACTGCTCCACACAGGTGTTATCCGCCCTAGTACGAGCCCCTACTTTTCTCATGTGGTCATGGTCCTTAAGAAATAAGGTTCTTGGAACATGTGTCCTGACTTTTGTTCCCTCAAAAAACTCACCATTAAAGACAAATGTCCCATTCATGTCATTGATGACCTCTTGGATGAATTGAGAGGTGCCTAGTTATTTACTAAACTTGATCCTCATTCTGGCTACCACCAGATCTGTATGAAAGAGGAACACATTCCTAAAACTGCATTTAGAACTCATGAGGGCCACTATGCATTTTTGGTCAAGCCCTTTGTCTTGTGTAATGCTCCCTCCACTTTCCAAAGCCTCATGAAGTCGAATACTTGGGTCATCTTGTTGGCAAGGCTGGCATTAGGGTGGATCCTAAAAAGATTGAAGCTATGCAAGATTGGCCTCACCCAAAGACTCTCAAAATCTTGCATGGATTTCTGGGTTTAACAGGTTATTATCTCAAGTTTGTTAATAATTATGGAAATATTGCGGCACCTCTCACTGCACTCCTTAAAAATAATTCTTTCACTTGGACTCCAGTAGTTGTTGAGGATTTTCAAACCTTGAATACGGCCATGTGCACCACTCCAGTCCTGGCCCTTTTTGATTTCATAAAGACCTTTGTCCTGGAATGTGATGCTTCCGGGAAAGGAATTGGCTTTGTCCTTATGCAAGAGGGTTGGCCTTTGGCCTTTACCAGCAAACAACTGTCCGAGCGAAATTTTGGAAAATCAATCTATGAAAAGGAAATGTTGGCTATTCTGCATGTTGTGGATCTTTGGCAACCTTATCTATTGGGGAAACGCTTCCAAATTAAGACATATCATCAAAGTCTCAAGTATTTTTTGGAACAACGCCTTTCCTCCCCAGAGCAACAAAAATGGGTGACTAAGCTCTTTGGACATGATTATGAGATCATTTACAAGAAAGGAAAAGACAATGTGGTTGCTGATGCACTTTCCAGAAAATATGAAGATGAAGGGTCCCTTTTTTCTCTCTCCTTCATTGTACTAGATTGGCTCCAAGTTGTTCGCAAGGAGTGGCTAGATCCCAAAAGTTCACATCTGATAAAAAAATTGCATTCTAATTCTCCAGTTTCCTGAGGGTACTCTTGGCTCAATGATGAGCTTCGATACAAAGGTCATTTGTATTTAAGTAAACAATCAAAACTTAAATCCACGGTACTTTATGAGCTTCATGCTACACCCACAGCTGGTCACTCCAGGTTTACCAAAACCTATGACCAGGTGTTGTCACAAGGGCAGACCCAGGTTTCAATGCTACAATAGCGCACTAACAAAACCTTAACTACAGGCCCTTTCGGCAACACCTTCTTAGCAGATGAAATCTCACCCGAGGTAGAGGCAGGGGTGGTTGCAGGAATCTAGTGTCTACAACCTTAGCTGGGACACAAATATGTGACTGTAACACCTTAACAAAGCACTTAGAAGTTATATTTCATCAGTATTAAACCATTTTCTACTTCATAGATAAACCCTAATTACAGAGCATCGCAGTATTCAACCAGATCTACTATATTCAAGCACTAAGCACATCCACATAGGTTAGATCTAGTATTCATCCATATCATTAAGCACATAGCATCAATAGATATATCTATCATTTATCTATATCAAATCACTAAGCAAGTAAACACATAAACACATCAATACATCACACAAAGCATAGCAACACAACATGACGTGGTTCACCCCCACCCCGGGGTTACGTCCACCAACTCTTCTCTTCTTTATTATCTTTGGTCAAGATTCTTACAGGCACATAGCATCAAAATCATACTCCGCAAAATACAAGAGATCTACACACACTATGTCAAATCCTCCTTCTTCGAGCTAGGGTACAACACTAAACCTTTACACAGTCTCTTACAGTTACTTGCACTTAGCCTTGCAAGCCTCACATAGTATGCACAAATCACTTACAATCCTTCAATCAAATAGATCAGACATACATCCTACATCACCTAGATTCTATATATATATTACAAAATTGGGCCTAAACATGGGTAAACCCATGGGGCGACATTCCCATACCCATTACATTAGCCCAAAACCCGAAAATCCCTAAAAAGGGGCCGAGATCCTGTGATCTTCGCTTTGTCTTGTGCTCCGCCTTTGACAACCTGTCGAAGTCCCAAAAATAGGTCAAACATGACCAAGAATCCTCAAAACTTGGTCAAGGGCCAACATGCCCCCAACACTCACCTGTGACTCATCCCGAGTCACTCTGATCTGGGTAGTTCTTCTTCAAAATCCTCGAGCTTGGCTCTAACTTCTTCGACTTGTTTCTATGCCATGGCCTCCTGTTCAACGATGTAAGGTCCTATCTAATAGAACCTTGAATTAATTAATTAATACATTACATTGATATTTATAACTTCTTTTACGATTCTATATTCAGAAAAATAACATCAGCAAATAAAATTTTACAGTTTATGGCTCAGCAAAATTCCAAATGGACAGCATGATATAAATGACATATTGAATAATGTACACTACATGAATAACATATTGAATCAACATACGATAATTAGCATGCCATAATAACAAACAAAATACCTATCAAGTGATTTGTTTCCCAACTCTATTGTTTGAGATGAAGCTGAAACTGCCAAACTTTACCCAAAACTGAATCTTTCCTCCCAACCAGCTAGGAACAGAGCCTATCCAGCTCCCTATCTCTAGGATTCCGTAAGGATTCCTGGCCCCCGATCCCAAAACTCCCAGCAACCGATGCTCCCCTGTAACAATCCAACAAATTCCTCAAGCCTAAAACCAGAAAATATAGTTTTCCCAAACCCTCCCTTGGAAAAATGCTCCAATACAATCTCCTAATCTCCAGAAATTCTCCCTGCCCCCAAAATAAAGTCCCCCTCTCGAATGTCTTTGTCCCCTCATATCCCCCTGTCCATTCATTGCCTCTCCATTCAATGCCAACCACCTTATCCCTCCATTCAATGCCAACCCTCCTTCAATACGTTAAGTTTTCTTTTAATAAAATAAAATTTATTAAACTTAAATTTGTTACCCAAACATTTAATGAGTTAATTAATTAATTAATATACATTACACAATAATTAATTAATTAATGTTATTAATAGATAATCATTAATTAACTAATATACATTAGGAAAATTAATTAAACTTAATAAACCTTTAACAATTATTTAACTTTGACAATTAATTATTTAACTAGGGTTGTTACATACACCCACCCTTCAGGAAACTTCGTCCTAAAGTTAAAGTATTTTATGATACAAGGGAAAAAAAGCATGGTTCACACATTCATAACAAATAACCGACATTATTAGTAAGTAAGCCAAGAAAACTCATACATACTAGTGTACATGTGCAAGAAATGCATGTGTAGCTAGTACATACAAGTCTTGTGCATGTACTAATAACAATAACTATCATATCTTTCCATATGCATCCAATCCATTCAACAAGACTATTCATTTTATAAAAGACAATAAACCAATCAAATGTTTGTGAAATTGTTTAAATACTTTTATCTAACTCAACAATGTTATTTAGACAATTGTAGTTTAGTTACATAATTATGAATACTCATATATACCAATTTTCTTTTCAGAAGGAAAAACAATAAATTCCACCATAAGACAAATCTCCATACACTCTCAACTATTTATACTCATCCTTCCTCCCTAACTTACTTCCATATTCATTCCTATCCATCCTCTGTTGGACTATCTTGGAGCGTCAACTATATTGACCTAACTCCAAATAGAACTCGTAAGTGGAAGTGTCACTATTATGACCACGCTTTCCCAGCAGGAAACTGACAGTCATCATCACATGTCTAGGGGAGCGTCAGCTAACACCGTCCTCCCATGACTTCAGGTTTCGGAGGATACACGGTGGGAAATGCCTCCACCCCTCCTAACATGACTGGGGTCCACACCCTACAATGGAATATACAGTGGCACCGTGTTGCTGGGATTTTTTTCATCGTTTATTCAGTTTTGGGCAGTCTCACCACCTGAAATCCTGCACTGGTCCACATATTATAGCAATGCATCCAAACCAATATAATTTCACATACAAAGATTCATACCATATTGTTTCTCAGTCAGTGTTCATGACATCCACTTTCATTGTCATTATCCCTTGGCTATCTAATAGCCTAATGACCTGCAGATTAGTCTGTAACACAAACTCATACGCATCTATGCATTATTATAATGTAATTGCATAAAACTAAAATTTCAATTCCGTATCCCCGTACCAACAACTTTAACATCAAAGTTTTCAATTTAGAAATAGATCTTATAATATCCCATAATTCAATTAACATTATCCATTCATAGAATTATCATTTACATAATAGATTGCATCATATCCATCATCATCAATAACATTTAAACATTCATAAAATTTACATTCTCACAATATATCGCATCATATCCATCATCATCGATAACATTTAAACATTCATAAAATTTACATTCTCATAATAGATCGCATCATATCCATCATCATCAATAACATTTAAACATTCATAAAATTTACATTCTCACAATATATCGCATCATATCCATCATCATCAATAACATTTAAACATTCATAAAGGTTCATATGTCTTAAAGTTCAAGTGCATCATTTAATAGTTTCACTGTGAATAGAAAATAAAGGTGTTTAGGCCTTAGGTAATCCTGGTTGTCTAAGTCAAAAGGTGGTGTTACCCAAACTTCGAGAAACATATTCTCGAGGTGGTCAAAACAAGTGAGGGAAAATCTTGTCGTAACGTCTTGGCATCTTCCCAAGAAGGAGATCTTGGACTATACTTGTCCCACTGGACCTTAACTTGGTCTACCAAACAGTTCCTGAGCTGTCGGACTCTACGGTCCAATATGTGTAACGATTCTACCATGAGGGTTCCCATGTCCAATACCTGCAATTCCTTCCAATTTAGTTTATGTGATTCATCAGCAACATAATGACGTAGAATAGATACATGAAAAACATTATGAGCTTTATGCAAGTGGGGTGGCAGTACGAGATGATAGGCAATGGGTCCAATTTTCTCTTGGATTCTGAACGGTCCTATAAATCGAGGTGACAACTTTGTCCCCTTCCCGAACTGTATGGTACTCTTATTAGGCCTGATACGAATGAAAACTTGATCTCCCACTTTATAACTTCGATCAGTCATGTGTGCATCCGCATAACTTTTTTGTCTATCCTGTGCTTCCTTTAGTCTCTGCCTAATATAAATCACCTATTCCTCCATCTCTTGAATTAATTCTAGCCCAATTGTTAATTGGTCTTCTAATCTATCCCAACTCAACGCATTCTGCATGGCCTTCCATATAGAGCTTCGTAGGGTGGAATTCCGATGGTTCTATGAAAACTATTATTGTAGGCGAACTCTACCAAAGGTAAGTACTTCTCCCAATGGGTTTGATTATCCATGACATACATCCTAAGCATGTCTTCCATGACTTGATTTACTCTCTCAGTTTTCCCATCTGTTTCAGGATGAAAAGTTGTGCTTAAGTTCAACTGAGTCCCCAATGTTGACTCCAAACTTGTCCAAAACCTAGAAGTGAATCTGTAGTCCCTATCTGAAATGATCTTCTTAGGTATCCCATGCAAATGGATGACCTCACTTATAAACATGCCTGCCACATCAGTGACATCGTAAGTGTCTCTAACCAGAATAAAATGAGAACTCTTGGTTAACTTATAAACTATCACAAGAATGGCATTGTGTCTATGAGATGTGAGTGGCAACCCCACAATGAAATCCATAGAGATGACTTCCCACTTGGACATAGGAACATCATGTGGTTGTAGGAGGTCTGATGGGTGATGGTGGTCGGCTTTCACTTGTTGACACTCTAGGCACTTGGCGACGAAATGGACTACATCGCGCTTCTTTCCTACCCAGAAGAAGAGCTTCCTCATGTTTGCATACATCTTCTTCACACCCAGATGCGCACAATAAATTTCTCTATGGGCTTCCTTCAGTGTGATGCTTCAAATATCCCCACCTTCGGGGACATACATCCTTCCTCGATATATTAACAGTTCATCTGCTTCCAGACTATATCCTTCATACTTTGGATCTAATTGCCCTCCACTCTGGAGGTTTGAAGTAGCCTTTAAATACCAACTGTCTCCTTGGATTTGTGTCAACGTACGTTCCCTCAGATTGACCTTTAAGGGTACCAAGGAGAAGACACGTGGTACCCTACTCAAGGCATATGCGACCACATTTTCCTTTCCCTTGATGTATGAAATACCAAAATCATACTCACTCATAAACTCACTCCATCGCCTTTGCCTGGCATTCAAATCCCTTTGAGTTAATAGATTTTTCAACTTTGATGGTCCGTTTTGAGCTCAAAGTTTCGCCCCACAAGATAGTGCCTCCAAAGTTTCAAAGCTAGCATTACAGCTGCCAAATCTAAATCATGAGTAGTGTAAAGTTCCTCGTGTTTCTTCAGCTTCCTTGATGCATAAGCTATCACACCTCCATCCTGCATTAGCACGACCCCCAACCCTTGCTTCGAGGCATCTTTACAGACCGTGAAGTCCTTTTCCATATATGGCACTCGCAGAATTGGCGCACTAGTTAGTAATCTCTTAAGCTTGATGAATGCACTATTGCATTCTTCTGTCCAGTCATACCTAACCCCCTTGCGCTACAAAGTGGTGATGGGTTTCGCTATTTTAGAGAATCCCTCCACAAATATCTGATAATACCTTGCTAGCCCCATGAAGCTTCTTACCTCATGGGCATTTTTCGGCACTGGCCATTCCATAATGGCCTTTACCTTTTCTGGGTCCACATAGATTCCTTCGCCGTAAATGATATGACCTAAATAGTGGATTTCTTTCTGGAAGAAGGAACACTTTGACAACTTCCCATACAATTTGTTCTCTCTAAGGCAAGACAACACCACTCTCAAGTGTTCCTCATGTTTTCTTTCATTCTTGGAATAGATGAGGATATCATCTAAAAATACTTGTACAAAACGGTCTAAGTACTTCCAGAATACACCGTTCATGAGGCTCATGAATACCGTTGGCACATTGGTCAATCCGAAAGGTACTACAATGAACTCATAATGCCCAAACCGAGTTCGAAAGGCAGTTTTAGGAATATCGCCTTCCTTAATCCTTAACTGGTGATACCCTGATCGTAAATCAATCTTTGAGAATACCGCTACTCTTTTCATATGATCAAAGAGATCATCTATTCGTGGCATTGGGTACCTATTTTTCAATGTAGCTCAGTTCAAGTCCCTGTAATCTATACACAGTCGTAAGGAACCATCCTTCTTTTTTACAAAAATTACTAGTCCACCCCAAGGTGAGACACTGGGGCTTATTATCCCTAAGTCCAGTAGCTCTTTCAACTACATTTGCAAATCACAAAGTTCTGGCGCTGTCATCTGATACAGAGTCTTGGAAATTGGTTCTGCACCAGGTTTTAGCTCAATATTAAAATCAAGCTCCCTCTCAGGAGGTAACCCTAGTAACTCATTTGGAAAAACATCCTTAAATTCTGAAAATATCGGGTACTGATCCAAGGAGGGTCCTTTCTTTTCATTCACTGCTTCTACTACATAAAGCTGACACCCTTGCCTCATGCACTATTTAACCTTCATAGTTGAAATAAAGTGTAGAGACACCTTTCTCCATACACCCTGGATCTCTACTGGCCTTCCCTCGTCGTCAACACAAAGAACCCTTTTTACGAAACAATCTACCATAGCTCGATGGGCTCTAACCAATCCATTCCAATGATTAGGTCATACGCCACGAGAGGAGTGAAGTAAACCTTCAACCTGGTAGTATATACTCCCAGGTCTATTAGGCAATTATCAATGCTAGGTCCTACCGCTTGTTTTTCCCCCGAAGCCATCTCAACTTGTTTAAATTCATCATGCTCGTAGGTTGCCAACCCACTCTTTTCTAATGCAGATGGTGAAATGAAACTATTTGTAGCACTAGAATCAATCAAATCTTAACATTGATATGATTTAGCATACCTGATGACTCCACCACCATGGATTGATGTTATGCCTGGCGATTATTAACCGCTATGTAAATCTGGTGGCTGCCACTTGCTCTTCCCATCGGGGCCTTTCCTTCTCTATGCACAAATCCTTATTGTAACTTTGGGTAGTCACACTGGTAATTGGGTCCTCCACATCCCCAACAGGTAACACGATATTGAACCTGCGCACTGTTCTGTGACTGTCTCTAAAATGAGTTCCTTCCCCTGGAACCCCTGCCCCCACTAGCTGCTCCCTGAGATGGTCGTGGACCTGCCTGCGTCATTGGTGATGAACGGGATGCTGCACTCAATGCCATTGAAATCCATGTGGCTACTATTTTCATCGGACTAAGCAGAAGGTGCGGACACTAAAAGATCTCCCTAGATCCACCTGGATCTAGAACAAAATAGCACAGGATAGGACGCTTTCCCTAAGTTTTGACCATTGAATTAGCTAGTAGGAAGGAACAAGTAACATACCTTTATATCGATTCGTAGGGTCTTTGTTGCTCCCGCTTCGCTCCGGTGCTCTCATGAGGTCAAGACCAAGACAACACAAACCAACCAAAGTGAAGATAGCACAACATATTCAACAATCAACTTATGTGTATGATCAATGAATTACACAATAAAGTGAGAATAGCTTTATGGGAAAGGGAAATGTCGTTGTATCATATTAATGGAAAGTAAAGATTACAACCTGATCGCCTCGATGTTGCAAGCTTCCTTTCGGTGGCTCTTGGCTCCAACACACACACTTGCTCAATCCTTGCATGAAGAAGATCAAATCCCCTTGATAGACTTTGCTAGAGTCTCCAAGCTATTGTTCAGGCTAAGTCCTTCACACAATTCTTTCACCAATTCTCCAATGAATCTTGCTTAACCTTTTCCATCAGAATTCCCTCAATATATAAGAGAGAATGAGATAGTTACTTGGATAAGAATGATCCTAAAATATCAGGGAATCCAGTACAAGGATAACCATTCGAATGCCAACCCATCCTTCTAGAAGATTCCCTTCTAGAAACATCGAGAATTCATCTTTTTCCATGCTTTAAGTAGAGTTCACACCCTGGCTATTCAACACAGTGCGAGAAGTTTGCACCCGGGCTTAAGGCAGCCTACGAGAATGGGTCATTCTCACACCCTAATACACTAGTAGCCTGCGAACCCTCTTCAAAAATGAGTTTTCTGGGAAGAGATGAAAGTAACTTTTCTCAGGTTAAAGTTCTTATGAAGAGCCTAAGTACACCATCATTACTACACCATCATGGTGACCAAAATCATGGGTAACAGAATGCTCCCCAAAGTATGAGGTTGGAATCGATGACAGCCGAAAGACTTTGTAAGCTGCATCTGTGTGTCGAAAACCAGGAGCACACCTAATCGAAAACCTGTGAACAACAAAACATCTGCAGAATATCATATATACCAATTGTGAGGTAGGCATTCCCATACTCAGATCATAGAATGATGACAATTGTAGACCTGGGTCATGGCCACCAATCATACACTGTGGATCCATGCCGTCAAAATATAGCATAGCCACCAGGAATACACTGTGGATCTATGCGAAAAAATTCAAA
>JZKD02S0280433.1:722109-752373 GCA_000966675.3 Picea glauca
GAATCTAACCATGTGATTACATGTGTCGAAGTCGAACATGGTAGAAACCACTTGATTACCGGTCATTGATGAAACCGTTAACAAGTGCGAGGGAAATCACCATTGATGCCAATGATTCCCAAGGTACACTAGTACAATCTCTTGAATGTGAATGAATGAGTGAAATTCGAACATACGATGGAATCTTTCGATCAGGGGTCAATGATGTAAACCCACTGTCGGAAGCGAGGAAACTTGCCATTGAGGCATGCAAGCTCCAAGGCACCAGAGAATTTCTAAGTCTTGATTCCGGATAATGAGCTGAATTCGACAGAACAAAACTCATCACAGGAGGGCCTTGATGTATCCCCCATCAATGACATGAAATGAGTAACAGATTTTGAAAGTGAAACAGAGTATGATGCAAATTAAACTGGACACAGGGAAGGCCGACATGAAGAGAATGGACAATTGCAGATGGCCGACTCAATAGAGGTTTCATATGGACTTCTATTGAACATATGAACAACACAACCAATGATTTGGCAGCATTGACTCAAAGACGACACAGGGAAAGACCTTGTAGCAAATCGAATGAGAGACAAATGGATTTCCCAAACCAGCTTCAAATGATGAATAAGGGGTGTCATGTTCAAGAGCGACACTTACTGCCAACTAATATGAAGATGAAAACATATCCCTTTCCCAAATTTTCCCCCACCATTTCTAGTGAGTACCTCTTTATTTTTACGCAAGCTTGAGGAGGATAACATATGCTTGTTGATATAAGCTTATCCTTCGGATAAGTCCTTCAGAGTATGTTTGATGAACCCTAAGAAGGAGTGGTTCAGTCCCATTATGGGTCTGTCGATGTTTGTTTAACAAGTCCAAAGATAGAAAACTCGAAGGTTTTTCATGATTATAGAGTTTGGAAAAACACTTAAAAGAGAACTCTCTCAGTTCCTTTTTCATAAAATAGTCCGATGAGACCGAAAAAGAGATAAATTATCACTCACCAAATGCTTTCTTCAAATACTTTATCGAGCGTGAAAATAGCAAGGTCGCTTGGCAATCTTTTCATGTTTAGAGAGTCTAAAAAGAGCTTAAAGAGGACTCCAGGGGGTTCCTTTTTTGTATATCCTTGTTGAGCCCGAAAAAGTGATAAAAGTATGCTCAATCGCGTTCTCATGTATTTTCGAGCACAAGAACGGACAAAGACCACGCTCGAGGTTTTATACAAAAACCATAAAAAAAAACAATCCAAACATGTGATAGAAAAAGAAAAATTATGTTCGCATCCTGGTACATGACTATCAAAGTCGTTACGCCTGCAAAAGTTATACTCAACAGGGCATTAGGAATTAGGGTTTGATAAATAAATAATTATTAAAAAACCAAATAATATGGTAAAATTAAATAAAAAGGAGTAAAACTCTTTTCTACCATATCATTTTCACTTTTCACTATTTGAGCCCAAAAAACCCCTCTTTTACCCTCGAAGTTCGGTGTAAGATTGCGGGAGTTACGAGTGTCCATTTAGTGAGCTGTCAGCAACAGTGAGGTAGGCTCTTTGTCCTTTACTTTTTCATGGTTTAATTTTGCATTTCCATTGGTTAAAAATCCATTTTTAAGTTGATTTTACAATACCTACTTGCGCGTTGCCATTCTCGCAGGCGGGATACACGGGACCTGTGAGAATGGGGCATTCTCGCAGGCGACCTTAAAGCAGCCTGCGAGGTTCTCGCACTGTGCCCAAAGGGCACTTGCGAGAACCGCAAAGCTCAAAAAAAATTTAAATTTTACTAAATGAAAAAAGAACCAATCAATGAAAGGAGTTGCTAATCTTCCTTTTGTGCTTCTTATGCAGGTAATTAGCCATCAAAATGGTGCTTGAATGGCGTGAAAGGGAGCACGAAGAAGACAATGCTATTGCCGCAAATCATCCACCCACTATTGGTGCTTTAAGAAACTGTGGCCTCCTGAAGTACTTTCGTATCCCGGGCATGAGGGCCCAAATCAGGTTATTAGAGTACCTGGTGCATATGTGGGACTTGATCAGCAGGTATTTCATGTGGGGGCCCACACACTGTCTTTAGATATTGAAGACATTTATTTCTTGACTAGATTGTCATGGCGTGGGAACTATGTGAGCCTGACTGGTAGCAGAGGTGGTGGGCTACCCATGAGCGAGTACTGCCGTATACATTGTGTTCCTGAGGCTGAGAGGAAGAAAGGGAAGGTCGCTATTTGGGGGGTACAAGATGTGACCCTCCGTACTATATTGTTTACCATAGCTTAGACGGCAGGGAGTTCTGCTCCTTGCATGGCATTACAGAGCTACTTCCAGTATGCTATAGAGTGTACTGAACCTCGGGTTTTCAACTGGGAAGATGTTGTGCTTTGTAGTATGAAGAAGCAATTAACCAAATGCAGATGAGGCAACCTGAAGCAATTCAGGTACGGATCTTTGTTAGTGTCCTTCTTCCTTGAGAGGGTTCCCGTACTAAGGTTACAGGATGATTGGCATTTGTTAGCTCCTACAGAGCTAAGGATGCTGAGATGGTGTCAGCTGATGGCCCGACACGTAGCTAGACCGATCATCAAGTATCATGATACCTTCTTTGACTGGCTTCAATCACAAATGTTGATGGTGGACGATTATGCTTATGCCAGGTTGGATTTCCGAGGAGATTCGGACTTAGCTTTTCCAGAGGATGCTTAGCGGGGGGAACTTGGTAAGAAGTACACACATTTTTTCCTTTTTCAAATGTTTTTGTGAATTTTAAGCATATTCAAATGTTTTTTATACGTTCGTCCAAAGACTAAATACAAAATCCATTTTGATGACACAGATGTTGGACCTTATCAACCTCCTGGGGCTTCTCCCATTCAGCGGTGAGGAGAGGTAGCGCAAGTGCCACAATATGACGAGGATTATCGGACAGTGGAACAGAACCTAGAGGGCTTGACCACATATATTCCAGACATGTCTCTGCAAGAGGTTCCACGACGCGATCAGCGTCATACAGTGGGGTGTCAGGGTCCATGGGTCAGTTTCTCCGTAGGGTTGCTCGGGAAGTCGTGTGTTACCGTCAACGTCATCCATGACATCACTTTTTGTAGAGGCTATGAGCTTCATATTTTGACATTTTGGTCTTCGGACAAAATTTTTGTAAAAAACTCTTTTGATCGCTATATATACAGACGGCTTCTACCAGTTTATCATGTGTTGTGTGAACATTGATGTGATTGATTTTATAAATGATCCAAATGTCTGTCTAATACATAATTAGCCAATGCATCAGTTAATGTATTTAGACATCTAGGAATATGTTGATATTCAATGTAATCAAAATAACATTCCAAGAGGTGAATTCGCAAATACACCCGTAACAATGTAGGACTTTGAATAGTATAGACATTACTTAACTGTAGTACCACAAGCTGCGAATCGAGTCACACAACCAAATGATGAATTCTGAGCGAGATAGCATCAAGCAATAATTCAATAACGGTGCTATACTCTACAATGTTGTTGGTTGCACGGCCGAGACACACACCTCGTAAGGAGACAAGTTCGTTTGTAGGGGCGTAGATTGCCCATGCAACGGAAGCAAGGTTCCAAGTACTATGGCTAGTGCCATCAGCGAAGCCAATACAGGGTAGTGAAGACTCCAACATCTGGAAATCAAACACAACGTCACATAAGGGCAGAGACCGAAAAACGACAAAAGCAAGCTAAAGTAACACACAAGAAGTATAATACAGTAAAAATACAAGTACTTGTGCACAGATGAATTTATGCATAGTGCTTCTTCAAGTACAACCCATTCCTGGGTTCACTCAAAGGGATACCATCGTAATCCGCTAACTCATAAGCTCCTTTTTCCAAAACTCATCGAACGATATAAGGACCTCTCCACATGGCTTCGAATTTCCCAGCGCCTAACATATCTCGATCTTGCTTGTAGAGGAGAACAAGATCTCCTTCGGAAAAAACGCGAGGCTTGACATACTTGTCGTATTGGGCCTTGACACACTTTTTCTAAGCTTCTATGACTAGGGTGGCATCGTGGCGAGTTTCATCTAATCGCATAAGATACAATAGACGTTCTTCTTCAGTAGAAGTATTGGGTAGGAGTTCAACAACTAGTTTTAAAGAGGGTATCTCGCATTCAATCGGGAGAATGGCTTCCACGCCATAGACTAACCGAAAAGGTGTAAACCCAGTAGCAGACTTGAAGGACATCCGGTAAGCCCACAATGCCGAAAATAACATTGTGTGCCAACTTGTTTTGTGAATTCCTATCATCCGTCGAAGCATAGTTATGAGAACTTTGTTAATTGCTTCTACTTGGCCATTGGCTTGTGGGTAATAGGGCATTGAGTTATCATGGTGAAGACCCAACTTTTCAGTAAGTTCGGACATCATGAAGTTTCGAAAGTGGCTATCATGATCAGTAACGATAGCCTGAGGGACACCAAAACGGGCTATGATGTGATTAAAAATAAATAACGCTGCGATCTTTCCAGTGTTGTCAAATGTCGGTATCGCCTCAGCCCATTTTGTAAAGTAATCGACGGCTACAATAATGTAACCATGCCCCCCGGCTGAGTGAGGGTGACATGTCATGAAATCGATGCCCCATTTCGCAAAGGGACCAACTGAGACCACAGGGTGAAGAGGAGCGGGATGCGATCGTATCTTGTTATTATAGGTCTAGCGAGCATGGCATTTTTGAACGACGATTATACAGTCGTTAAATAAAGAAGGCCAAAAATACCCTGCTCGTAAGATCTTTTGGGCAGTAGCATACCCAGACATATGACCACCACAGGCTCTAGAATGGTAGTCATTCAGAGCTCTCTCGGCTTTGTCGAATGTTAGACAACGTCGAAAAACAGAGTCAATGCCCCGACGATAAAGAGTATCACCGAGGATAATATATTGATGAACTTGGTATCATATTCGACGTCGTTCAGTACTGGACAAAGTTGGCCGGAAATTCCAGGTTTGGAGATATATAATGATATCACCATACCAAATATCATCAGTGCTAATAAGGAAAAGAGATTCATCAGGTAATGAATCAGTTGCTACATTTTCCATGGCAGAATGGGGAAAGTCACATATCAACTCCACAAAGACTAAGGACTTCTTAGACTTGGTGCGTTCGAATTCCAAGTCGAACTCCTGGAGTATCACAATCCATTTGGAGTATTTTCCCCCGAGCAATTGACGGGTGAGAATGTGTTTCATAGGGTTGCAATGAGAAATCACTGTAGTCTTGCGTGAGAGGATATAGTGCCGGAAGCGTTGGACGGCTTGGATGGCAGCCAGGGCCAGTTTCTCGACATGTAAATACTTTATTTCAGTAGGTGTTAAACTTTGAATCAAGTAGTAAATCACATGTTCGTCGTGAGCATCGTCCTCTTGAATGAGAACCATACCAATGGTGTAATCTGAGGCAGCAAGATAAAGGAAATAATCGCGACTATTATCGGGGGGAACGAGAAGCGGAGCACGTGTGAGGAACAATTTCAAAGTTTCAAAAGCATTGTTGGCAATGGTATCCCATACGAACTCAAACCCCTTTTTAAGTAACCGCGTAAATCCATGAGTTATCTCGGCGTAATTAGGGATAAAACGACAAAGAAAGTTTGCTTTCCCCTGCAAACTTTGTAGTTGGCGAAGTGTAGAAGGAGGAGGGAGATTTAGGATCGCCTCAACCTTCAAAGGATCCACCCGGATTCCTTGACGTGAAACTGTAAAACCTAGAAGGCAGCTGGATTCCACGCAGAAAGCGCACTTATGAGGATTCAAATGTATATGATAGAACCAACAACGGACGAAAATGGCTCAGAGGTGGGCAGGATGATCGGTGTGACGCATTGAGTGAGCGGGTAAATCATCCAGATAGGGCTGAATGATGTGCTTGATATCATGGAAAGCATAAGACATAGCACGTTGGAAAGTTGCGCCAACATTCTTGAGACCGAAAGGGAGTTTCCTATAAGCAAAAGTACCCCAAGGACAAATAAAATCAGTTTTGTGTTGATCCTCGGGAACAATGTTGATTTGATTATAACCAGAGAAACCATCCATAAGTGAGAAGATTTCGCTTCCAGCACAATCGTCGATAATCTGGTCGACGAAGGGGGTAGAAAAGTTGTCTTTTGGACAAGCTTTGTTGATATCCTTATAATCAATGCATACACGAATAGTACCTTGTTTCTTGTCGATTGGGACAAGATTGGAAACCTAGTCTATGAGGGCCACCGGATAAATAAAGTCGGCTTTAAGAAGTTTCTCGACTTCGAGCTTGATAGCAGTCGCTTTACGGGGGTGAACCGGACGAAGGCGTTGTCGGACGGGTTTAGCATCCGGATATGTCTTGATTTCATGTATCACAATGCTGGGGTCGATCCCTGGCATTTCTTCGTAGCTCTAGGTGAAAACGTCACGAAACTCTTTGAAAAGGGATGTATAAGTAGCGATTTCATCAAGGGAACACGAAGCTCCAATGTGCACATTTTCGAAAACTCCTGGTTTAATGGATATGTCAATAGGAATAGTGGGCGAGAGGTTGCTGAGGTTCCCTTCGACAAACACATCATGTGTAGACTCAAGAACGGTCGAAATGACGACAACAGTCGACGAGGTCGAAATTCGTTGGTAGTTCTCAAGGGTCTGTTGTTCCAGGAAAAGGATAGAATGATGATGTCCATCGTCCCAAGGGGTGTCCTCCATGACAGACATGATCATCTCGTCAGTGGGAAAAACGACATGGAAAGGATCTGGAGATAACTTACCAAGAGAAGGGGTAGAAGGTGTGGCTGATTGAATGGCCTGATAAGCAGATTCAACAGGACTTAACGGCATTTCGTTGTCGTAACGAAGATGATCCCCAGGGTCAAGTACTATCCATGGGTTGTGAGACGCAAGAAGTTCGTGGATCGAGGTGGAGATCATGTTGATTGAAGCAATGGACGGGTGTGGAACATCGGGCGAAGGAATGGGGAAAGTACCCATTAACGAAGAGTCCTTGAAAAGGCCAACACCGACGTTCGCATAGCTCGGTGGGGTTTTAGCAATGAACGGTACGTTTCCAATACGGGAATTAGAGTTAAAGAATGCTAATTGGTCAATAGTGATGACCTTCCCTTGATGCGGAAAACGTACCACACAGAAAAGGGTCGACACAACTGCGCGCATGGAATCTATCCAGTTGCAGCCAAGCAGAAGATTGTAATCAAGAGGAGCATCAAAGACCTCCACTTCAACTTGGATCATTTTTCCTTCTATCATGATTGGCAATGAAGAAAGGACACTGTAGCACTTAAAACCAGATCCGTTGAAGGCTTTGAGAGTATTCTGGGATTCGGTTAAGGGGGGAGATCCAATGGCTTTCCAGCAAGTAAGAGACATAACACACGTCGACGCACCCTCATCAATAACGGTTCGACAAATGTTTTTGTCAGAGACAATCACTTGGATCTGGAACGCGAGTTGAGGGGGTAACCTTGGAATGTGATCTTCCAAGTCAAAAATTATTAAATTCATATCCGTTGGGTCGATTCCACCGATGGATTTCAACAGTGCCTTATGTTGTGTAGGACAACTTTGAAGGAATTCGAGGGCTGACATCACAAAAGGTGCCTGAGCCAGATCTTCAACAATGTTGTAGTTCTGGGCGGCACGAGCATGAGGATTGAAAGCCAATTTCTGAACGACGCCCTTTGGAGGGGTTCGAAGAACTGTGTCAAGGCCTGGTCATTCGAGATGAAGAGGACCATTGGTATGTGGAGTCACGGGAGAGGGTTGTACCAATGAAGGAGGTAAGTCATCAACCTTCTCCTTAGAAGGAGAATAATCTTTGGCTCGAGTGGTGAGGGCAATGTCGTTTGGCTTCGAATCTCCAGTACACATCAATACATAAGATGTAGAAGAAGATGAGGGTTGGTCATGAATGACCAACTGGGCCTGTTGTTGAGACAGGAAGGGTTGGGACAGAATGGCCGGAGCAGGTGGTTTCGAGGTTCCTTGAAGGAACTTGGTGACCTCGGCGCGTCGTGGACAATCCTTCGTGTAGTGATCATCACCACAGATAAGACAAGGGTATCATGGTTTGCGCTTATCTCGATCGTCAACTGGGGTAGTTTTGGTTTGCTCAGCTTGGGGAGTATTTTTTCCCTCCTTATTCTTACCTCTCCCTTTTTTATACTTGTTTTTACCGGCAGGGGTAGATTAAACTGCATTTACCTCAGAAGTCTTGCCGGTGGGAGGGGAAGGAGACGGAGCACTCTGAACATTAGAAGAAGCAGGTTTGGGGGTTGTGCTTGAGGCGGAATGTGGTTGGGCTTGGAAAGTCCCAATCACACCATCAGCTGCATGCAAAGCAGCTGGAGTAGTTGAAGTGGTGGAAGTGGAAGGACGAGGTAAGTCAGGTAGTAAATCGTACAAGGTACCCGTTTACGAGTAAACGAGATCAAGATATTGAGCATGAATTATGGCCTGCTCTTCCGTGAATACTCCCCCCATGGAAATATCATGACCAATGTCGTTCACAAATGATTTTTTAAACCATTCTGCTAGCAATTGATCGGGGAGCTTGAGTTTAATGAGATGACGCCTCCGTCACCACTCATGAATGTGATCAGAAATATGAGTGCCTTTATTTTGTTTACAAGAACTCAAAATCTTGGTCCCCATTTCATAACGAATCGGTAACTGGTAGTGGGTGAGAAAGGCCATGGCTAGGGTTTTGAAGTCAGCGAAGAAACCTCGTGGTAGTTCGATATACCACTTCGCAGCAGAACTCCTGAGGGTTCGTTGAAAAAGATGTAAACGGATGGAGTCATCCATCAAAGAGTTGGATGAGAACCATAGGTGAAAAGTCATAACGTGATTGTTTGGTTCCTCTCCCACTTTGCCATCGAATTTAGGAATGTCCAACGTTAGTTTTGCTAGTATAACAGGCCAGTGAGGAGAGTGATGAATGGGATCATTTAAAATCTGAGACAAATCCGGTAGATCCAAAGTAGCCAAGAAGGGTAACTGTTGATTCACTTGCGGGTACTGGTGGCTTTGGGGTGGAAGCCTGGTTGGAAAACCAGTAGGACCATAAGCGGTCTGCATATAATGTGAATACCCAGGTATATTTGGTGGTGGTTGGATAGGATAGTAACTCATGGGATTGTATATGGGAACCGGGACGGGAGTTGGAGCACTAGAACCCCAAATAGGATTGAAGGAACCGGGATATGGTTGGCCCATACCAGGGGGTGTAACGGACGTAGCTGGAAACTGCTACCCCCCAGTCGATTGAGGAGGAGGTTGTATCAACTGATTCCAATACTGGGCCAAGGACAGAGGGATGTTTTTTCCATAAGGTGGGGTTGGTCCTCTGATCAAAGGTGGCATTCCAATTGGGGGCAATGGTCCAATTTGAATTTTCCCGCTAAGAGGGCGTTGAGTCATACCACCTAGATTAAATTGTCCACTAAGGGGAATTTGGTAATTTGGCATGAATGACGGAATAGTTCTACTAGGATTAATACTTCCGGTAGAGGACGATGAAGGTCCTCCAAAAGAAAATTGAGGGAGTGTCAGAATAAAACCAGGAAGAGGGTGCCCAGAATAAGGAGGACCACTAGGAGAGCCAGATGGAGTCGGCGGAGGAGTTGAAATGGAAGCATTCAACACATGGTATCTAGGTGGTAGTGTCAGAATGACATTGGGCGTATGCGAGGCGCTAATGGGAGTGAGACTAACCGCAATAATCCCGGTGTGAACACTCGTAGTATTTGTGAGATGGGCCATTTCAGAAGGGACAGTAAAGCGATAGGCGGTAGTAACCGGTACTGTCTCTGGACTAGAGATTTGGAAATCACAGGTGGAGAGATTTCAGAAACAACAGGTGAGCCTCGACCAAAAAGGTCCCATATAAAAACGCTCGCAGACCAAAAAGGATCTTGGTTCCCAGGTTCAGTCGGAGATCCAGAATACACAATAATTAAATCTCCGAAAGATTTTGCTAGTATAAAACGTCTCTCAGAATCACGGTGAAGTTGAAAGTCTTCTCGAGTATTAGTAATTTGAAAATGTTCTAGAGAGTCAATGTGTTCCACTTGCAGTGTGGTAACGTCTTGGACTTCACTGTGCTGAGGAGAGCCCTCAGGTGAACTCGTAGGCAAGGGTTGAGAACCTTCCGAATGCTCTGAAGACAAACCTTGCATTCTACAGGAACGACGTGGAGGATCAATTGTGAACGAGTAACAAACTCACAAAAATAATCTTATGGTCAACTTGGGCAAACAAACAACACACGCTAGTAAACAAATTCTAGGAAACAACACCAAGCAAACGAGACCTTCTAATATTGGAGTCACTAGTTGGTGAAGAAATCCAACGTCGCAACAACAAGATGAGAAGGGGCTGGGCTAGGGTGGAAAATTTACGTTGACGACCTGCTTAACAGACTTACACCCTAGTGCAAGCTCCCACACATAATCGTGAGTATACCCTCCAAGGAGCCCGAGTGATTTTGGCCAACGTCAATTCCAGGTACCGTGAAGACTTTCCCCTTCACAGTCACCTTGTGTAAGACCCTAGAAAGATAGGAAACTAAGGTCACCACCAGCAATAGTAAAGCCTGGGGGGATAGTTGATAGTCCGATCCACATGCAAGGGCAAGGTATCGAGCCCGAAATCAACTCAAGAGGCTTCCACGCATAATTGTGGGTATACCTCTAAGTGATCCCCGTAATACATGCAATCTCTACACTGAGATCAATGAAGCAGGGTGAGTAACTTCGTCAATATCAATGCGACCTCATGTTTGACCCTTGTGTGAGAAGGGCGTCCCAGGACAAGATGTTGTAAATGGAATTTTACACTCCCTAACACAAGATGCTATTGTGTGTTTTATTCTTTGGAGAGTGTATCTCTCTACCTAGTCCAAAGCACTAGCCTAGCTAATTGTTGGTGTAATAGAGCCCTAGAAAAGAGTTAATAGTTAAATTTTATGATTGCGCAATATTTTTAAGAGCTGTTGTTACTCAATGAAAGCGGAGATGAAACTGATGTGGTGTGAGACTCTGACCCGACAATGCAAGGATCAAAATGAAATATATCATTTTTTGTTCAATGAATCCTATGTACGAGAGGAAAAGAGAATTTTCTGGATCAACCTTGAACTACAACACACAATTTCCTTTAAAATGCAATGCAACAAATCACGCATCAATAACAATTTTCTATTGTTCTTTTTCAACAACTTCAACAAGTGATTTTCAATATTTTCAAAAATAAAAATCTTTTGAAAGACAAATGTTTTTGACTTTTCAAAAAGGATCTACACCATAGTGGTGAGGGTAAGGAAAACCAAAAACCAATGAACAAGCAACGGATAAAAACCCAAACCAATTCTTTCAATGGAAACAAAAATAATGAGCAAACCAAACTTGTCTTTTCAATGCATGAGAAACATAAGTTTTCAAACAATAAGCAAATGAAGAAGACAAAGAAATCCAACTTTCAACCGATCATCGGTTCTTGATCAATCAAGCACACTCATATTGCAAAATCAGAGAATATAGCTTTGCAGAGAAAAGTCAAGAAATGAAAGCCAAGACAAAAGTGACAAGAAGAGCCTTGTAATCCTAAGACTGTTTGTGCATGAACGAAGACAAGAAGAACATCAATCAATGGTCCAAGAAACTCTTATCAAGCATCTAAATTGATCTGGGCAAGTCAAGATACAAAAACTCAAATCCAAAAATTTGAACAAATGGGTTCGCAGGCTGGCAATATTACACAGTGCGAGAATTAGTGATTCTCGCAGGTGGGCCTTGAGCAAAGTGTGAGAACATCGCACTGCAACCTAAAGGCAGAGAGAAAACTCTGTGGATTCTCGCAGGCTATAGTGAAGTGCAGTGCGAGAACCTCTGAAACTAGTCAAATTTTTGGAAAATGAAGCAAAATTTGAAGAGGCCTCTGGACCCAGAGGGTCTATCAGGATATCCTGAAGACTCAGAGATTGATAGGAAAGGAGAAAAGTAAAAATAGAGCAAATGGCCACAGAAAAATACCAAAAGCCACAAATAAAATGGGATGTTCCCCAGTGGAGTCGCCAATTTTGTTATCGGACTAATCGGTAGGTACGGACACTAACAGATCTCCCTAGATCCACCTGGATCTAGAACAAAACAGGACAGGACGGGACTCTTTCCCTAATTTTTGACCATTGAATTAGCTAGTAGCAAGGAACAAGTAACATACCTTTATATCGCTTCCTAGGGTCTTTTTTGCTCCCGTTTCGCCGATGCTCTCGTGAGGTCAAGACCAAGACAACACAAACCACCCAAAGTGAAGATAGCACAATATATTCAACAGTCAACTTATGTGTATGATCAAGGAATTACACAATAAAGTGATAATAGCTTTATGGGAAAGGGACATGTCGTTGTATGATATTAATGGAAGGTAAAGATTACAACCTGATCACCTTGATGTTGCAAGATTCCTTTCGGTGGCTCTTGGCTCCAACACACACACTTGCTCAATCCTTGCATGAAGAAGATCAAATCCCCTTGATAGACTTTGCTAGAGTCTCCAAGCTACTGTTTAGGCTAAGTCCTTCACACAATTCTTTCACCAATTCTCCAATGAATATTGCTTAACCTTTTCCATGAGAATTCCCTCAATATATAAGAGAGAATGAGATAGTTACTTGGATAAGAATGATCCCAAAATATCAGGGAATCCAGTACAAGGATAACCATTCGAATTCCAACCCATCCTTCTAGAAGATTCCCTTCTAGAAACATCGAGAATTCATCTTTTTCCATGCTTTAAGTAGAGTTTTCACCCTGGATATTCAACACAGTGCAAGAAGTTCGCACCCGGGCTTAAGGTAGCCTACGAGAATGGGTCATTCTCGCACCCTAATACACTAGCAGTCTGCGAACCCTCTTCAAAAATGAGTTTTCTGGGAAGAGATGAAAGTAACTTTTCTCAGGATAAAGTTCTTATGAAGAGCTTGAGTACACCATGATGATGACCAAAATCATCGGTAACAATGATGCAGGAGCATCTCTCCACGTTAGCCAGCTAGCCAGCCATCTATGTCGAGCGCGTGCATTCAAGTTGAAGAGAGGCGCAGCCTCATTTGAAATTTGAATTGAATGTAATTAAATGCTTAGGCTGGTGAGCCATAGAAGTCATGCCTTTGTGCAGGCGTTAGGTAGATCAGCCTTTAATGTGTGTAATGGTTGAGATCTAGATCCAATTCTGGACTAGACAGCCCATTCAATGTAATTGAATAGGGTAGGTAGGTTTGGAGGGAATCGCTCAAAGAGCCCCCTCAGGTAAAAGAGATTTTCAGATCTCATTTTGGAAGAGTGAGTTAAGTTGTAATGGTTGTAAGAGAAGAGCCAGAGAGAGCTCAGGAACACCTTTGTAAAATACAGGCATTTGCCATTGTTAATATAAACAGAAGCAGTTTTTCCTACACATGTTCTGTGTTATGTGGATGTCTGTGTGTGTTCCATATATATGTTGTAGATGTATGTTAGGCATTTGCAGGAGTGTGTTTGATTTCCAGGGTGAAGGTCTTTGAGGTTTCATGTCAGGAGGGCATGACAGAGTGCTACGGTCTCTGAATACCAGTGCACAGAGGATGCACTTCTGAACTCTGTGGATTCAGACAAAGACATGCTACGGCACAGGAAGCTGGAGTCAACAACTCAGGAGGAGAAGACCTCGAGGTTACTGAACACCTCAAGAGGCAAGGATGTGTGGGAGAAGACACAGTTGTAGACATAATCTCTTAGGAGTTTAGTAAGGATCTTCCAAATGGGCATTGAGCAGGTGCAAGGAGTGCACGGAAGAGGAACTCTGTTGTGAGTTCAGAAGACAGAATCTCTGAGGATTTCTGTAGAGCTCTGCCAAGTGGTCATTGAGCGTATGCGCTGCGGTGCATTTGAGGAAGAACTCTGCTGAGAGTTTGAAGGAGGACCAAAATCACTGAGGATTCTGAGAACTCTGCCAAGTGGGCATTGAGCAAGTGCATAGGTGCACAGAGGAGATAGAACTATTGAACATTCTGTGGAGAAGATACTCCACCAAGAGGGCATCGAGACAGTGTGCAGACAGGCACAGAAGAGGAAAGAACTCTTCGAGTTCTAGAAGTGAGGAAGTATCCACTGAGGGATCTTCGCTGGGTTACTGAATACTCAGAAAGACTCAGCCAGAGGTTGCTGGAGCAAAAGGAGCCAGGATGACATCTAAACATTCTCCATTTGTGGGAGAAGAAAGATCAAAATCCCTTAAGGGGTCTGAGTGTTTGCAGAAGCTCAGGAGGAACAACATTTTCACATGCATTGGTGAAGCTCAGAGTCGAGGAGTTCGTAGAGGAGAAAAGAAGCAAAGGTCGAGGCCTTTGAGAATGTGAATTTCTCCCAAGGTTGGGAAGGAAGTGTGTAAGCTCAGGAGGAGCAACGACAGTCGTTAGATTAGTTGGAGAAGGAAGAGATCTGGACCGTTGAGGAGGTTACATACAAGAGGAGCTCAGGAGGAGCCTACAGAAGGAGGAGACCGACAACCATCGGATCTCACATAGAAATCTCGTCAACCATTGGATCGGGAGAAGGTACTCAGAGTTTAGTCTCTGGAGTCAGCGCGTAGAAGAAGTGATCTGAGTTGTCAGATATGGGAAAAATACCCGACAACCATCAGATTGGATAGGATCTGCACAAGGCTTAGCAGTTGGGATATTAGCCATCGAGAAATTGGGATTCTCGAGGGAAAGAGAATCGAGACATTCCAAGTCTTGAAACACCAGAGCGATCTAGACTGTCCGTTAGCAGAGACATGTGGTGGAGATTGAGTGCCATCGGTACTCTGGCGTATCGGGAAATCGGCATTCCCGTGGATAAGAGATCGGGGAAATCCAGGTCGAAAACCCCGGCATAATCTGAGCCATCCATTCATAGGGACAAGTGTCATAGATCTGAAGAGAGTCAGCATAGTAGTCATCGGGAAATTGGAGTTCCTGAGGAAAAGAAAATTGAGCATCGAAAGTCTCGAAATCCCGGAGGAATCGAGAGCGTCCATCTGGAAGGGACACGTGGAGGAGATCGGTGTCATCAGGAAAAGACCCAACAAGGAAGCCATCCATCGGTGTTTGGTTCACCGGGATATCGGAGATCCCGGTGAAAAGTTGTTTGTGCACTTTGGAATCGTGAAACGCGATACCCCGATGAGTGGGGGCCAGTTGTCATCACATCGGGGCTGAGGAAAGAGCCATAGTGGAAGCCAGTTGTCAATGCAGCGGAGAGTTGGGATTCGAGGAGTGGGGAATCCCATAGGCATATGTATTTTGGCATCGCAAACCCCGAAACCCCGACGAGGGGTAAGGTTGTGGTCACAGGGTGATGGTCACATGGACCGGGGCCTAGCCAAGAGGGCTAGCGCACAAAAGGCGCATCAGGTTTTTGAAGCTTGAAATCTCGACAGGAAGATAAGGCTGCGATCTTATAAGAGCTAGTCATAGAGACTAGAGAACCTAGCCAGGAGGGGCTAAGGTCGGGCAAGGAGCTCATCGGTGATCGGGGATTGAAGAGTACAGTGACTCTCGACAGAGGAAAATCTGAAACACTGAACCCTGATATTGAGTCGGGGAAAAGTCACGGTCAAGTGCAGAAGGCCGTGAAGGGAATTAAAGGACCCGTGGATCGGGTGTTTGACAGGGATTCCACTTAGGAATCTAAAGAGCTAATTCGGCTAGTCAGAGAATTTAAATGATCCTTAAGACCGGGAGGTCAGGCGCAGAGACCCTGCAGGGTATGTAGGAGCATCAACGCCATCAAACAATTGTCTTTAGTGTGACTCTATTACCATATGGAGTTGGCCTTGAGCCCCCTCCCCTGGAAAATTTCCTAGGGGCCTTCGCCATGAATCCAGGACGATGCGGAAAGATCGGTTTCGTACCTCCATTTAAGTTCATGTGTTCCTCCGCATAACGCGCATTTTGCATTGCTTCTGCTACTGAAGATGTTTTCTACATCCGTACCATAGCCCTTATCTTAGGGTTTAACCCATAGACAAATCATTCTACCTGTCGTTGGTCATTATCCATGTATGAAACATATTTGACCAATTCCATAAACTTGATCTCATATTCTTCTACAGTCATGTTTCCCTGTACTAGAGCATGAAATTCTCCCACCTGTTGTTCCTCATAGTAAGCTGGTAGATATTTCCTTTGGAACCTTTCCTCAAAAATTTCCCAGGAGATGGTGTCTAGGGTAAGGTGCAACTGCCTCTCCAAGTTTCTCCACCAATTAAGGGCACTGTCTCTCAACTGAAAAATCACTATCTTCGCCTTTGAAGTGGACACATAGTCTCTTAAGGCAAAACACCTTGTCATACCTTCCAACCATGCTTCTGCACATTCATTGGCACTACCCCCAGCAAACTCCGAAAGTTTGATCTTCTGCAATTCTCTAGTGATGTATTCGGGTGGAGTTCCTCCCCCTGAATCCCTCAATGCTTTTGGATTACCTGTTCCAGATGGTGGGGGCTCCACTTCAATCCCTACCAGTTGATGCCCCTTTAAAATCTCATTTATGGCCTCTAAAGAGCGCAGCATGAGAGCTAGTTCAGGCGATGGTGGTGGTGGCTTTGGCGGTCCCTGCGACGATGCCCCTCTGCCTTGATTTCCTTGATTCCTAACCATCCTGTATAATTTAATCTACATCAACCAAAGTTGTCAGGTGAGTTCCAAGACATTTCACATTTGCGCAACTTAAACTAGAAAATAGGGTTAAGTGTAAGTTTTTTTTTACTTGTCTGTAAACAAACGTTACTCTCTTTAGGGGAGGTGGCTAGGTTAGGGTTAAAGAGTCTAAGCTTGATGTCTTTGCCTAAGAAAACTAATGACTCCCTCACCTGGTAGCTACACTAGGATTGCACCATACTCGCCAATTTCTCTAACTTACCTGCCTAGTGCGCATGAAGCCCCCTCCCGCTTATCTTGGTCTAAGTCATTAAACTTTTCGTGTAAAGCTAATTAATGTGATTTTCAACCTAATGTTGATTAATTATTAAGAACTAAAAATCTCGACTAAATTTAACCTAAGTTCACTCATCTTAATCCACACATTCAATTTAATCCCTAAAATTAGTATTATTATTAGTGATTAATTCATTAAGTACATGATTAACCACAAATTTAATTAATCATTTCAATTGATTAACCCTTTTAATTAATCACATTAGTTTATTAATCACATTAATTTATAATTAAAACTTAAATTTATATATGTTTAAACCTAAATTTAAATTATATTTTAAACATAAATTTAAATATATAATTTTTTTTAAATATTCGAATTTAACTAATTTTAAACAGTTTACATTTAAATCTAATAATAATTTAAAACAATAATAAAAAAATAAAATACTAAAATAAAAATAAAAATAAAATTAAAAATAAATTAAATTAAAAATGGTTAATTAAATTAAAACAATAAAATTAAAAAAAAAATTGAATTTTGAAATAGGCATCGTGGGTCTCGCATGAGGCCCACGTACCCCCCCACCATCCATTCACTGCCTACAACCCTACACACCTCCTGGGCTCTCTATCTTAACCCTAAACTCTACGCACCCAACCCTCACTTCGCCTATCATTCTACCGCCTCCCCTCTCTGCACTCTCCCTCTCAGCAGACTAGACTTGATGCAGAGGAGAGGAATTGTTGGTAAAGTTTTTTCCATTCAGCACCTGCATTGATACTTATAATCCATGCCAAAAGGACTGCGCCCCCCTCCCACTGTATTTGCATATGCCAAAGAGGAATGGAGGTTGGGCCCACTATGGGCATAACCATCGACCTATGGGTGTAAGTCCTGGTGCTTTTGTTTGGTTTTGGTGACTTATGTGTTGATTGTTTGTTGTTGTGTTAGGTTATTGGCTCGATAGTTGTGCTGAGATGATGCATTGTGCAAAACTGCTTCACGGACTCTCCTCCTCATGGCTTGACACTTTGTGTCTTTTGTATTGTTTTAAGGGTAGGGCAGAGCTGAGCACTCTTTGTGCCCCTTGTTGGATCATATTCCTCATGGCTTTGTGTTGCCTTCCCTTATTGTTTGACCTGGTGTTAGACCAGATGCATTGTGCACATATATTCTCCCTTCTCCTCAATGGCTTGGCACTGGACTTTGGCATCATTGTTAGGTGAATGCTTCCTTGTGACATATTTGAGATTTGGTGGCTGTGTTGTAGATTTGACTGGTGCTTGCCCTCTCCTGGCTTGGCTCTGGTATCATGCATCAGGCTTTGTGTGTTGTGTACAACCCCTTTGGCAGTAACATCTTGTCAATTAATTGCCAGTGATGTATTTCCTGTAGTTGCAATGAAATCTCTTTTCTATCCTGGTGCATTTGTTCACAGCGTTGTAACCAACTTGTCATTTCCAAGTTGGGAAGGCCTGTTAGTGCAATACAATTTAACTAATGCCCAGTTATCTTCTTCAATCATTGACCTTCAACGCCTTGAGGTGTTATCAGGTAGCTACTTTGCAGTTGCAGGTGCTTTTGTAGCCCTCTTGAAGCCATGGAGAATGAGTATGTTTGGTACTCTACTTATAGTTTGGGGTCTCGTCAAAGAGATTTTACTTGGAAATCCTGTCAATACTGATCCAACAAAAGCAGTGTATGTTTATCCCACAATGTTTCTCGCCTTGGTGTGTTCATTTTTCTCTGTTAAATATGACATGCAGAAAGTTAGTTCACTTGGAAAACCCATTGCCAAACCATTGAAGGGCTCTTCCAAGGCTAAACTTAAGTAAGCAGTGCAAGTTGGTGTTTTGTTTTGTTGGTTGGCAAGAAACCTTGATTGTTTTCTTACTTATTCTAATCATATGATTCTCCCTACCTCTATCTGACATTTTTTTTTTCTTTTTCCCAATTCTTGCCATAATGTTAAGAACAACCCTTTTTATTTTTCTTACTCATTCGGTTGCTTTCAATGGAATTTTGGGCAGATCCTTGACATAACATGGCTGTTGTTCTATTTCTACATTGTTGGCTTGACACATGCTCTTATCCCATGTAAATATAGATAAAATATAAGATAGCTAAGCTAATTTTATTAATGTCCAAGGGATGACACCTTTTGTTTTTAAATTAAGTTTGTTTTTTTGTTGTTGTTGTTTTTTTTATAAATACAAATTTTGATCCATCTAATGCTTCTTTTATGATGTCTTTCTTTGTCCTTTGTAGGTGAAGGTTCTTACAAGTAAACATGTGGTTGGTGGCTGAAACCAGAGATGGGAGGATGGAACAGAATTGCACAACTCCTTCCTACTACATCTTATTCTATTTCATAATTCTTGTTAGTGGTTTCAGGGTTATTCAAGGGTTACAAGGGTCAATTATGGGTTACTTTTGGCTGCTTTAGGCTTCAATAAGGACTGTTTAAAGATTGTTTAAAGTTTTAGTTATGCATGTCTAACTTTCGGTCTCAAAGGTGGGTGGGTAGGTGGGTAAGCCCTGGTCCAAGTTTTTAAACTTGGCTCTGACACCATGTGTAAGGTCCTATCTAACAGAACCTTGAATTAATTAATTAATACATAATATTGATATTTATAACTTCTTTTACGATTCTATATTCATAAAAATAACACCAGCAAATAAAAGTTTACAGTTTATGGCTCAGCAAAATTCCAAATGGACAGCATCATATAAATGATATATTGAATAATGTACACTGCATAAATAACATATTGAATCAACATACAATAATGAGCATGCCATAATAATGAACAAAATACTTGTCAAGTGATTTGTTTCCCAACTCTATTGTCCGAGTTGAAGCTGAAACTACCAAACTCTACCCAAAACTGAATCTTTCCTCCCAGCCAACTAGGAATAAATCCTATCCGGCTCCCTAGCTCTAGGATTTTGTAAGTATTCCTGGCCCCCGAGCCCAAAACTCCTAGCAACCGATCCTCCCCTGTAACAGTCCAACAAATTCCTCAAGCCTAAAACCAGAAAATACAGTTTTCCCAATCCCTCCCTTGGAAAAATGCTCCAATACAATCTCCTGATCTCCATAAATTCTCCTTGCCCCCAAAATCAAAGTCCCCCTCTTGAATGTCTTTGCCCCCTCATATCCCCCCATCCATTCACTGCCTCTCCATTCAATTCCAACCACCTTATCCCTCCATTCAATTCCAACCACCTTATCCCTCCATTCAATGCCAACCCTCCTTCAATACGTTAAGTTTTCTTTTAATAAAATAAAATTTATTAAACTTAAATTCGTTACCCAAACATTTAATGAGTTAATTAATTAATTAATCAATTAATTAATATACATTACACAATAAATAAAGAATTAATTAATATTATTAATAGATAATCACTAATTAACTAATATACATTAGGACAATTAATTAAACTTAATAAACCTTTAACAATTATTTAACTTTGGTAATTAGTTATTTAACTAGGGTTGTTACAAACGAACTCTTGGATGACTACTTCATTGACAGGTCCCTCTAGGCGTTGTTCAACTATAGTGATGACTTGCTCTAGTTTTGCTCCTCGACCTTCGATCTCTGTGAACAATTGGCAAGCCTCATCCTGTATAGGTTGGAGCCTCTGAGTCACTTCCATGACTATGCTCTGAATGGTGTGGACCTATTGTTGGGCGGTGCGCTTCTCTTGGGATCACTTCATTCTTTCCACAGATGACAGGGGCTTCAACTACGCCTGTATTGTCTCTACTTGCTGCTTCGCCTCCTGGAATTGTGACTCCAGTACCTTCAGTTATAGATTCTCAGTAAGTCGCTCATATGTCTGGGCACTATGATCACTTAGTTTCTTGCATTCCATGGTAAGGTCCTTTATTCACTCAACTGTGCTCCAAGCAATTGCTTCTCTTTGATCCCTCACATCCTGTGGAGTGTTGGGCAATGTGCGGAGCTCTAAGTCTTCTATTCTTTGTTGTAGTTGTTGGATAGCTTCCGCAAGATGCTCTACTTGATGCATGACTTGGTCTTCTGCCTTTATCTCTAAGCCTGTCACAGAGTGGAGTGCTCTGTTGACTTCATCTTTCACTTTGAGTTGCTCTACAAGCAACTGTTCTTTTTCTTGTTGCATCTACATTTTCTCCTCTTCAAACTTTTCCTGGAGAGCAACCTTCTCCTGCTCTGCAACTCGATGTTGTTCTACGAGTACTCCTTGCACTTGCTTCAAGGCCTGAGTGGCTTGCTCTGTTTCCTCTTGTGCTCGATGAAGGCAATCTTCGGTCGCATCTGCTAGTCAGCAGAGTTTGGTTGGCTCATCTCCCAACTCTATTTCTCTCGATGGCAGGGGCGCAGTGGACACTGCATGACTGGAATGAATGGCTTGTTGTACCCCTTGAAGTTTGACCTCAATTATGTCGTACATTTCCTCCTGCTTAGCTTCGTGTTTCTCCAAGATTTCCTATGAGGCGTCGTTTACAGCTGCTATGATGAATTCAAAATCATCGTTAGTGAGTACAGTCTACATCTTGGTCAAGGTGGCTCTGGATTTCTTCCGGGAAGAATATTTCGGGGGAGAAACCTTCCTCTTCTTCAGGGGATCAACCTCATCTCTAGGTAGTGTTACTTCACCTTTCTTCTGTCTAGCGTCTTTTCCATTTATCTCTTCTACTTCTTCATCACCCCCTCGGTCAGGTGATACTGGAGAAGTCTTGTCTGAGCCACTGCTTAAGTCTTGGACCTCTTCGGTCTTCTTCCTTCTACTAGTTCAGGGTGTGTCATGTTCTCTATGAGTAGCCTCCAGGCTATCCAATTCAGGGTTGGACATCTCTGCAGGGTCAGCAGGGATAAGGAGGTCTATTGACTTGTCCTTAGTGATCTCCTCAAGGTCCTCTTCCGTGAGCTTGTAGTACGACTGAAGATACTCCTTATGTTCATTTGCTTGCGCAGTAATATAGATGAAGTGTCGATCTGCATGGAACTTCATGAGGGGTTGAAACCTCTGTAGGGTGTTCGGCATCATACAAGGTTCAACTTCGATGGCTCTCTTCAACTGGAGATAATATATGTGGAAGACTGCGTTCAACTGCCATTTTTTTACCATGTCGCTCGAGTACCAGAGCGTGGTGAACTTCGCAACAAGCGTCTTGAATGGATCAATATCTGAGGTCACACCTTTGGGCATCTCCCAAGAAACAAACGTGATGAGGATCAGGAGCCAGCTAAATTGAAACTCGTAACCCTAATCCTATGCTTAGCAGTAGTCTAGTTCCATCTGATTAACTAGGTACTTCGCCCAGTTCATCTGTAGGCCTTCCACACATTTCCTTGCGAGGTCAACAACAAAGCATGTGACCTACGTGGGTCTGTTTTTCCATACTAGATTTCCTGTAATTAATTGGCATGCTAGGCACATTGAGGCACTATGGATGGAAGCTACCATGTAGCCTCACGTCCCCTTATCAACATCACTGTATGTATCCTTGATCTTCTGTGCTAGTGCGCGATTTGTGGTTTTTCCTGGATAGAACTCATGCGGGTCAGGTCCTTGCATACTCAATTTGGTGATCCTATGGATCTGCGTCGGATCGACTGTGATATGGTGGTCTAGCCATAAGTAGCTGCCATGGTAACATGAAAGTAGTAGCTTGACATAGGCATTAAATTCCTAGTGCCTTCTAAAGTGTGGGATTTTCATTACATTCAGTAGGGTGGACTGCACGAGGTTCAGAGTCCATGGCTAGGGAATTATCTTTGAGTTCTTCCCTTTCATCCTGGTCAAGTATTCATACAGGGAAAGCATACTATGATTCTTTTGATCTCCTAGGTTGAATTCGCTGAACTTCAACATGGCGATCTTGTCCTGCAACGCTTGAACTGCGCATATCCCCTTCGGGAGGTACGCAGTAACAATGGTGTACTCGAAATCTCTTAGCACACTATCACGACTCACTGCGTCAGCCAGAGGTGGGATGTAGTCGAGAAATATGGTCAGGATCAACTTCGCATTTGCTAGGTCATCTCTGTGCTTGGTTATCTTTTATGCTGATGGTCGGGATGGTCCGGCTCCACGAGCAGTCGACGGAGAGGCTTTCACTCCTCTCGTCAATGACACTTGTATGCCCATAGACATTACTCTTTCCGACATTATTATTTCAGTCATGAGGTCGATGAGTACCTCCTTGAAGGATTCTTTGACTACGCTAAGTTCTTCGGACATACATGCTCATAATTGAATATCTCAGGTTTGAAGAGTAACTACTCAATGCAATGGGATGTATGGTGATAGTGCGATGATCACTGTGTGAAATCAACTATTCTACGAGCTCAGATAATCATGTTTGGAAAAAGTGTCCTCAGTGCATGGCTCGACGGAATAAATATATAACTTGGCAACGAATCTCTTGCAACGGGTGAGAAGCCTTCATTAACTCTGTTCTGTCCATTACGATGCGGTCCCAATGGTCTGATGGTGGGATGTCTGACCATAAATGTCATTCTACCCATTCGGAGTGTCGGTCTAATGGTTATACTAGTCCCAACGGCTATATTTCTTCACCGTGACGAAGTGCCATGTGGCACTGTTCTGATATCCCGACGAAGTTCCAATTTTGTAAATTTTCCTTCTGCGAAGTTTCCTCTGGAACCTTCTGTAACTTTTTGATCTTAGCTCTCTTCTTACTTAGTTTTCTAGCCTTCTTTCTAGTGAGCTTCGTCTCGGTATTCCTTTTTCCATTCTGATTCTTATCTCCTCTTGGCATAGTAACTTCGCGTTGTTGAGATTCTTTCCTAATATTCAAGGGTAATACTTCTTCTTTATCTAGGGTAGGTTCTTTAGTCTTCTATGAGTCTTCTTGTGTTCTTGCAACTTCGACACCCAAGTCTCTGGTGTTAAATAGATTCGCTCTGTTCTTTTGTTCTTCAATCAAGTGTGCGATCCTCCTAGTCATGAAATCTTTTAATTCTTGCTTCTTCTGCTCTAAGACTTCTTCTTCTTTTCTTCCGGCTTGCTCCCTTTCAATCCAAGGTTTTCCTAGTACTATAGCAAATGGGGCACTATTCTCAATAAATTTAACAACTTCAAATTCTTCCTCTGTCAAAGGTCCATGGGCACTCATAGATATCTGGGTGAGCTTTCCACATAGGTTTATCAACTTTCCTCTAAATAATCCTATTCCTCTCAATGAAGCAATCATAGCAGGCTTCCCTAAAAGTTCCCAAGTTCTTTCTGTCATGATATTCACCTGTGTTTCCTCATCCAGAACACAGTTAATGTCAAAGTCTCCTATTCTTGCTTCTATGCACTCTTTTTCTTTGAAGATCTATGATAAGTTGATATTTCTATGATCATTCAAGGTTTCTTTCATTTGTAGCAATACTTTCTCTAATTCTTTCTGGGGTTCTTCCATAATCTTAGTTTCTGGATCTGCCTTAGGGTTTTCTTGTCTCATATTAATTCTTTCAAGCTTAGCAATCATTCTAGGGCAATCCAATACTTCATGGTCCATATCTCTACAACAAAGACAACTATATCTTCTGTTAGGGCATTCCTTAGCAATATGTCCTGGTCTTCTGCAACTGTAACAAAGGTTTAATCCTCGTTTTCTTTTAAATGATCCCCAACCTTTCTTGTACTGTGTTCTAGAATCATAGTAGCTAACCTGCAAAAAATTCTTTCTATGATCTTGCATCCATTTGTTAGTTCAAACATTCTTTCTATGCATAGGTATAACATATCTTTCACTATTCTTATCAAATCTACTGATATCAAATCTTCGTTCATCTATCAGTGCCCTAGTTTTCAAGCTAGGACAAATCTTATTAAACATACCTAGATCCATACTTTAGAAACAAAATTTTCCACTAATCTTACTTCTACAGAGCATAAAGCTTACATATATTACCTCTTTTCTTCAGATCTGACCTCTTTTCTTCATATATGACCTCTTTTCTTCAGATCTGACCCTTCATCTTGGCATAGAGCTTCACAGATCAAGTAGTATTGCGTACTAGGGCAACAGTTCTATGCACGGAGATTTTCTCTTATTCAGTTTAGATCTTATCACAAAGCTCATTTTTCCTAAATTCCCATCAATCACAGTTTCAGGTCCCGACAACGGAACCATTTGTTGGCACAGGGGAGACCCAGGGTTCAATGCTACAACAACACACCAACAAAACCCTAACTATCGACCCTTTCGACAACACCTGAGAAGCAAATGATGTCTCACTCGAGGTAGAGGCAAGGATGGTTGCAGGACTCCAGTGTCTGCAACCTTAGCTGGGACACATATATGTGACTGTAACACCTTAACAGAACACTTAGCAGTTATATTTCATCAGTATTAAACCATTTTCTACTTCGCAAATAAACCCTAATTACAAAGCATCGCAGTATTCAACCAGATCTACTATATTCAAGAACTAAGCACATCCACATAGGTCAGATCTAGTATTTATCCATATCATTAAGCACATAGATTCAATAGATCTATCTATCATTTATCTATATCAAAGAACTAAGCAAGTAAACACATAAACACATCAATACATCAAACAAAGCATAGCAACACTGCGTGTGCGTGGTTCACCCCCACCCTTGGGCTACATCCACCGACTCTTCTCTTCTTTATTATCTTCGGTCAAGATTCTTACAGGCACATAGCATCAAAATCCTACTCCATAGAAGACAGGAGATATGCGCGCACTCCGCTAAATCCTCCTTCTTCGAGCTAGGGTACAACACTAAGCCTTTACACAATATCTTACAGTTACTTTCACTTAGCCTTGCAAGCCTCACATAGTATGCACAAAGCACTTACAATACTTCGATCACATAGATCGGACATACATCCTACATCACCTAGCTTCTATATATATATTACAAAATTGGGCCTAAACATGGGTAAACCCATGGGCCAACATTCACATACCCGTTACATAAGCCCAAAACCCAAAAATCCCTAAAAAGGGGCCAAGATATTGTGATCTCTGCTTCGTCTTGTGCTCTGCCTTCGACAGCCTGTCAAAGTCCCAAAAATAGGTCAAACATGACCAAGAATCCTCAAAACTTGGTCAAGGGTCAACACCGGGTCAAATGTTCTTTTTTCTGGGATGGTATGAAACAGGACGTTCGTAATTTTGTGGCTGAATGTGATGTGTGTCAACGAAACAAGGGAGAAATATTCAAATCTCCTGGCAGAAAACAAATGCTTCTGATTCCACCTTCTATTTGGCGGGATATCTCTATGGATTTTATCGTAGGCTTACCTAAATTTGGAAATAAATTAGTCATCATGGTGGTAGTTGATCGTCTTCCCAAGTATGCTCATTTCTATGCTCTTCAACGCCCATTTACAACATCCAATGTGGCTCAACTTTTCATGGATCAGGTCTTCAAGCTTCATGGCATGTCACATTCTATTGTTTTTTATCGCGACCCAACTTTCACCAGCAATTTTTGGAAAGAATTGTTTAAGCTACAAGGCACCCAATTGCATCTCAGCACAGCTTATCATCCCCAGACTGATGGTCAAACTGAAATTGTCAACAAGTGTTTGGAAACATATTTGAGGTGTTTTTCATAAGAAAGGAAAAATGAGTGGGCTGAATGGTTACCACTAGTTGAATGGTGGTACAACACTTTGTACCATACAACTACCCACATGACTCCTTTTGAAGTGGTTTATGGACAAAATCCACATTTATTTCTCTCATATTTTCCACGTGTCTCGAAGGTCTGGGCGGTTGACCAAATGATTACAGTTCGAGAGGCTATTCTCCATACCCTCAAAGAGAATTTGGTCATGGCCTAGAATCGTATGAAGCAACAAGCAGATCAAGGTCTCTCCGAACGTCAATTTGTAGAAGGGGATCAGGTGTTTCTTCGACTGCAACCTTACAAGAAAAATTCCCTCAAGGCTGACCATGGTCAGAAACTGGTGCTCAAATTTTATGGTCCTTATATTGTTCTCAAGCGTGTGGGATAGGTGGCCTATCAGTTAGCTTTGCCCATCCATTCTAAGATCCATCATTTTTTTCATGTTTCCTACTTAAAGAAGGTGATTGGAACTAAGTGTCAAACTCAAACCAAGCTTCCTGAGTTGGAAGAAGAAGGCTCCATTTGGCTATAGCCAGACACAGTTTTGGAAAAGGGTGAGTGTCGTCTGCATCAACGAACCATCAAGGAAGTGTTAGTACAGTGGAAAGATACAACTCCAGCAGATGCCACTTGGGAACCAACTACCATTTTGTAGCAATTTCCCCATCTCAAGCCTTGAGGACAAGGTTGTTTTTAAGGGAGAGGACATGTTAGTGACCTAACCCCTCATGTAGGTAGAATAATATATTTCCATGTAATAAAGATCAATATTAATAAGGCCTATCAATAAGGAAGAATAATTCCAATGTAAGAAGACCTAACAGAAGCTTTCGCTTTTAGAAGGATCTTCCTCTAGATGGTTCTTTTGATAGACATATTTAGTATAAATAGGAGTCGAGGGTATGCGAACTTTTGTCTTGCATATTATTGTAATAGAGCTCTACTCTGTTGGAGGTTTCCCCCTCGAAGAGGCAAGTGAACATTGCTCTCAGTAATCAAAGTGCTCTTTCTGGTGTTATTCTGGTATCATTTTCGTATTATTGTGGTGTTTTTCTGGTTATATTGTTGTTCATCTGCCATTTCTAGCTATTTATTTATGTTCTTCATACTTTTTTATATCTGGAATATTACAGATTTTTGTTGGAAAACAAAAAAACACTCCATCATTATTGTCAACCCAACCATTAGTCATCACTCTTTTTTGTCAACGTACAAAAACACTTTGTCAATCTTGTCAACTCGATCATCGTTCATCAGCCATTTCTTAGCTGATGTGGCATGACAAGTGGATGTTATCGTGGAATTCCTCATGGATCATGATGTGGAATGCCACATGGATGTTGATGTGGCATGACACATGGATTTTGATGTGATCTGACACATCATCCTCCTCTTTCCTTCATCGATGATCGACAAATTATCTTGGATGAACCGAACACTTCACCAATTTTTTCGACCCCTAATCATCGTCCATTGACCATTGACAATCTCCTTTTGGCGAGTGAGACACTTTACCAAACTCGTCGACCGACCAAAATTCAAGATGAATCTAGAATATTGATCTGCTCCACTTTGAAAACCTCTCAAAATGAACCTTGATCGTTGATCTTCTCCACTTTCCCAAATGTCGAAAATGAATCTCCACCGTTGATTGACTCCCTTTTTCCAACATCTGAGAAACAATCTAGACTTTCAATATGCTTCCTTTTTCCAACCTCTAAAAACTGATTTTTTTTTTAGTTGATCTATGATGAATCTAGGTCGATGATCTCGAAATAAAATGCAATCTCGGTCGTTGATCCATCAAACCTCGCCCAACTTCTTTAGTGACCATTAAAACATAAATTGTGACCTTCCAAGTCGAATTTAGGTCTGCAACTCTACATATTTACCCCATTGATCACCATTGAGAGGGTTCTGAGGTAATTTCGACCTAAATTCTCTCATAAACTTAGGGATTTCACCTCCAGAATTCATCATTTACACCAAATCCATCCGAGATCAAAATATGTAACAACAAATTTCACCCAAATTCACACTCATCCTTGGCCCACACGGGTCCAGTGTTGAACCAGAAGCTTTGATACCATAATGTAACGTCCACGGGCTCTACTGAGGAACATTACGTGTAGAAATACTCATAAAATTAAAAATTTTCTGCTAACTAATCATGTATCTTACCAACTACAAGAAAACATGTAGTTTTAACCATTGATGATACCCATAACTATATGCATCTACAACATTCTAAAATAAACATAAAATGAAACTAATAGCTCTAATACAACGTCATATAAATCATTCTCAAACACAGATTTAATGCACATCAAATAAACTCATAATGCAACGCAGAAACAAGATAAAAACACTTATCTTTTAAAATAGTTCTGCAACAAGCTGCTTGGGACAAACGTTCCACCCAACCATAGACCTATTGTTCCAAATCTCAACCAAATGTCAGGCCCATCTTATACAAGTTGAAATTAATAGATGAGCAATATCAAAAGATAACACTTATGATTGATATTATCGTCGGTACATACTTTTATAGGTTTAATATAGTTAGTTTATAGACTTTTCCTTGTCATAATATGCATTCCTCTTTTTGACCAAGTAATTTATTGTTTCCCGGAGAAGCATGGATTTGGTATGAAATATATAAGAAGGATACTTTTGTTAATGCTCTAGTGTTCTTGTTGCATCGTTTTGTGGATGCTCTCATTATTACCAATCGATGGGAACCTCTACAACCTTCCAAAACAAGTACATGTTTAATAATGACCAATTATAATCAAAGTTTACACTAAGGATTATAATTTAATATTTTTATAGTGTCTATTGAAAATACCAATATGAAATCCCAATGATTATCTTCATTTTTTTTTTCAATCAAATACTTAAATACTTATGAGTGGAATGCAACACAAATTAGTGAGAAGCCATGCCTTATATATATGTTCAAATTACAATGGTTCTTTTCATTTTGTTTTTCAATCAAATTCTTATCAATAGAATGCAACACAAATGAATAAAAAGTGATGTCTCATATTAAATGTTGTATGAGGTTACATTTCAAAATGTCACTATATCATATAATTCAAATACACAGTAGTACACAATTCTTCATAGTGTCAATATCATATTATGTTATCATATTACGTGAGACATGAAAGTTGTATAGGGTTACATTTCAAAATGCCACTATATCATATAATTAAAATACACAATAGTACACAATTCTTCATAGTGAATGTCATGATTAGCTGCATAGTTAAGAGACACTAACTAGATTATGTCAAGTATCTCAAAATTAATAATGACATTATCATCATCCTATTTTATTAATTATTCTAAATAATATTATGTTATTGAATATTGAGAATACAATTATCTTTTATATTATAAGAACGACCAAAATTATTTTATTAGGAAAGTCTTACAATAATATCATAAATTGTACCTTTAGAAGTATTTTAATTAGTTAAAAATTGGAAAAAATATTATATAAATAGAAATTTAAATGTTTTTCATGTGAAAGGACTTTTTTAATTTTATTCTTAATGATATATAAATAAAATTTGTTTTTTAATTGTAGCATTAAAATATTATTAATAATTAATTTTAATATATAAATTTTTGAAATTA
>JZKD02S0280433.1:753155-769418 GCA_000966675.3 Picea glauca
TATATATATCAATTTGGAAGAAGTGACTTCATACAAATATTTAGGAGTTGATCTTCATCATAAGCTTAACAAACATTGACAAAAGGATAAATGGAGGGTGGAAAGCTTATTATGGATTTGAAATCGGTGTAGATCAATAGACCTTTGGCTATGGGTTAATAAGAAACTCCTCTTTGAGACTCTTGTCACTCCTATTATCTTACATGATTGTGAAGCTTGGTATTGTAACATCTCTAGAGAATCATGGAGAAAGATAAAGAAAATCCAAAAGTGTTTTATAAACTATAATCTCAAAATTGAAGGCAATACACCCTATATGTTAGGTACCGAATGTATCTAATAAGCATAAAACATAAAATATTGAAGCAAATACCAGTGGAACAACAAAAAATAGAGAACCACAACACCAAAAATTATACCTTTATTTATAGACAGCCAAGTTCACTTGCCTCTTCAAGGGGGAACCTCCAACAGAGCATATCTCTATTACAATAATTCTCAAGACAAGACTTTTTCATGCCTTCTACTCCTATTTATACTAATTCTATCTTTTAAAGAAAATTCTAGAGGAAGATATTCCTAGAAATGGAAGATTCTATAAAGTCTTATTACATTAGACTTGTTCACATTATTAAATAGGCCTTATTAAATAATGTCTTCCTTTATTACATGGAAAATATATTATTGTACCTACACGAGGGGTTATGGAGGTTAGGCCCCTAATATGCCCTCCCCCTTGAAGAACAACCTTGTCCTCAAGGCTTGAGATGGGGAAATTGTTGCAGAATGGCAGTCGACTCCTAGGTGGCATCTTCTGGAGTTGTAGCTTTCCACTAAACTAATAATTATTTGATGGTGCGTTGATGGAGACAATTCTCTCGCTCGTCCAAGACCACTTGTGAATGCAACCAAATGGAACCTTCTTCATCCAACTCGAGGAGACTGGTTTAAGTCTGGAACTTAGTTCCAATCACTTTCTTTAAGCATGAGACACAAAAAATAGGATGGAGATTAGAATGACTTGGAAGAGCTAACTGGTAGGCCACAAGACCCACTCGCTTGAGAATTGTATAAGGACCATAACATTTGGGGGAAAATTTTTCAAAGTGTTCATCTTTGATTGGATTTTTCTTATAAATTTGCAGACGAAGAAACTCTTGGTCCCCTTCAATGAACTAGAATTTGGAATGACCTTGATATGCTTGTTGCTTCATGTGATTATGATCCATGACCAAACTTTCTTTGAGGGTACGAATAATGGTCGCTTGGACTGTAATATTGTTGTCAACCTATTGAACCTTGGATACACCTAGCATGTATGAGAGAACCAATGGTATCTTTGTCCCATAGATCACTTCAAAAGGAGTCATGCAATTGGCAGTATGGTAAGATGTGTTGTACCACCATTCATATAGGGGTAACCACTGAGCTCGCAAATATGTTTCCAAATACTTGTTGAAAACTTCAGTTTGTCCATCAGTCTAGGGATTATAGGCGGTGTTGATATGCAATTGGGTTCCCTGGAACCTGAACAATTATTGCCAAAAATTGTTGGTGAAATTTGGATCTCGGTCAGAGACAATAGAATGAGGCATGCCATGGAGTTTGAATATATTATCCATAAAAAAATTGAGCATAGAAATGAGCATATTTGGAAAGATGATCTACTACCACCGTGATGACTGACTTATTACCCGATTTAGGTAAGCCAACAATTAAATCCATAGAAATATCCCTTCAAATAGTAGGGGGAATCAGGAACGGTTGGAGTCTTTTTGGAGCTTTGACTATTTCTCCCTTATTGCGTTGACATGCATCACATTCAACCTCAAAGGTGTGGATTTCTTGCTTCATACAGTCCCAAAAAAAGGAACATTTGACTCATTCATAGGATTTGGTAAACCTTGAATACCCAACTACAGTTTAATCATGTAACTCAAAAAGCACCGTGGATTTAAGGTTCGACTATTTTCTTGAATATAGGAGACCTTTATAGTGAAGCTCTTCATTGTGCCAAGAGTACTCTAGAGAAGCTTGAGGATCTTGTTGAAATTTTTGGATCAAGCTAGAAAGTGTGGGGTCTTGTAACCATTCCTGGTGAACGACTTGAACTGAGTCTTCTACAATGAATGAGAGGGAAAAGAGGGACCCTTCTTCTTTGTATTTCCTTGAAAGAGAATTAGCAACCACATTTTATTTTCCCTTCTTGTAGATGATCTCATAATCATATCCAAATAGCTTGGTCACCCATTTTTGTTGCTTTGGGGATGAAATTCCTTGTTCCAGACAATAATTGAGGCTATGATGATCAATTTTAATTTGGAAACATTGCCCCAATAGATAAGGACATCAAAGATCCACTACATTCTAAATATCCAACATTTCCTTTTCATAGGTTGATTGGCCCAAATTTTTCTCCGATAGTTGTTTTCCATTGAAAGCAAAAGGTCTACCATCTTGCATGAGGACTGCCCCAATTGCTTTCCCTGATGCATCGCATTCTAGGACAAAATTATTAATGAATTCGGGCAGTACCAGGATAGGGTTTGTGCACATAGCATCTTTCAAGCCTTGGAAGGATTGATCATTTTTTGGAGTCCAACTAAAAACATTCTTTTTAAGGAGAGCAGTGAGAGGACCTGCAATTTTTCCATAATCCCAAACAAACTTGCAATAATATCCCGTTAAACCTAAGAAACCACACAATATTTTAATATTTTTAGGGCGAGGCCAATCATTAATAGCTTCAATTTTCTTAGGATCCACCCATACACCATCCTTTCCAACAATGTGACCCGGATACTCAACTTTAGAGGCACCAAAAACACAATTAGATTGTTTGAGAAAAATTGTGTGCTTAGACAATAGATGGAGAACTTGATCCACATGGGCGAGATGGGTTTGCGAAGTTTTACTATAGATTAGAATACCATCAAAGAAAACTAAGACAAAATGATGGAGGAAAGGCTTGAAGACATGATTCATGAGACTTTGAAAAGTGGAGGGGACATTACACTAGCCAAAGGGCATGACCAAGAAATCATAGTGACCCTTATGAGTTCCAAAGGAAGTCTTGAGGATGTCTTCCTCTTTCATATGTATCTGGTCATAGCTAGAACGGAGATCAAGTTTGGTAAAGTATTGAGCACCACTCAATTCATCCAATAGGTCATCAATGATAGGAATGGGAAATTTGTATTTGATTATGAGTTTGTTGAGGGCACGAAAATCAGGACACATGTGTCAAGTGCCTTATTTATTGAGTACCATGACCAAAGGAGAAGAATATGGACTCGTACTAGGCCAGATAACACCCGTGTTGAGCAATTCTTGAACATTTTTATCAATTTCATTCTTCTAGGAAAAGGGATGACAATAAGGAAGAACATTGGGAGGAATATTTCCCGGTGCGAGAGGAATGGAATGATCATGAACGCCCTGGGAAGAGGGAAGTCCATGGGGAGCGATAAAAATAGCTTTGTGTCGAGAGAGTATATATTGGAGGTCAAGATGCACAGAGGGTGTCTCAATGGATTTAATGGAATGGAGTTGGGAAATAATACCAGAATGACCTTTTTTAGGAGCTTTTCCATTCAATGGGAACTAATGATCTCAAGGGAGCCTATTGTGATGCCTTGAAACTTATATTGTTATCCCTCTTGTTGAAATTGCAGGGTTAATTCTTTAAAATCCATTATAATGGGGCCGAGAGTGCATAACCATTCCACACAGAGAAAAATGTCACAACCGTCCATGTCAGTAGAAAACATATGATATTTCAGGTGGTACTGACCAATTTGGAGGCACACATTTTCACAACGTCCCCCACATTTCATGGAACCTCCATTGGAAATCATGATTTGAAAATTATTGACTGCATGGATATAACAATTGATCTCTTGGGAAATGTGGCGATGAATAAAATTATGAGTGTTTTCACTCTCAACTAGGATTATGACTTTGTGATGCTTGATGTAACCAATTAACTTGAGGGTTTGGGGAGTAGAGAATTCGGTGAGGGCATTCAGTGAAATGATCGATTTAACTTCTGGTGAATCAGAGGGAGAAGTAAGATCAACTGGTTGGGGTAGCTCATCCACAGAGGAAACATCTACCTCCTCTTCAAGAGCATCCTCAGACATGGCCATAAAAAGATTATGTTCCTTACACTTGTGCCGTGGAAAATATTTTTCATCACAGTTATAGCAAAGACCCTTGAGTTTTCATTCAGACATTTATGCCCAGGTTAATTTCTATATCTTGAGGGGAGTGGCAGGAGGGGCAGGATTGGTTGGCTTAGGGTGAGGAATAAAGGAGGGTTTTATGGTTTGTGTGGGGACAATCTGTTGCACTTCCTTGGCTTTCTTAGTAGCTTCCAACCAAGTATGGGGGTGAGCCATTAGGACGTGGGCATCGATTTTGTCCTTTAGGCCATTGATAAAGCATTCCTGGAAGAAGGCATCGATCGGGTCCTTTGTTCTGAAATCCAAGTGCTCAAAGGTGGCAATAAATTCTTCCACTATGCCAGACTATTTCAACTTGGTTAAACGGCCTAAATGGTGGGTGTCGGTGTCAAAACGTTCTTAAATATCTGTAACAAACTGCATCCAAGAAACATACCCTTGGCATACATTTATATGCCATTGCCACCATTTCTATCATTCCATATCTAGATAGAGGATACCATAAATAATTTTTTCCAACCCATTATTAATTCCATGCAAGGAGAAATAATGTTCTATTTGAGTGACCCAGCCCATGGGATCTAAGCCATCAAATTTTTTTACCTCGATTCTGGGACAACACAGGTTGTGATGAAGGTGATTGAAATGAGGGCCTTGGAAATGGAAAGAGTCGGTGTCTTCATGATAGGGATTTTTTTCAGAAGAGGTAGGGTTTAGGGAGTGGTTCATCAATTGGTCAAGTGTGTCTTTGATGTATTTGATGTCTTTGATGATGCCACAATTTTCCTTAAGGTTATTAATGGAGGAATTAAGCTTGCTAATGTTGGAAGTGAGTGTCTTGATGTCCTCCGTGTTCTAGATGTTGTCGAAAATCAAGACATTGAGTTCTTGGTTGCGAGTGTGTCATTTGGGAAGAGGCAAAAATGGGTAGGTGGGTCCACAAATAAAAAAAAAAAGTTATGGGTGAAGGGTATCATGACAGACAAGGAAAAGAGAGGAATATAATGGGATAGGTGGAAAATAAGGGTTTTAGGAAGGATGGGTGGGACCATGGGAAAAAAAAGTCTTACAAGTGATAGGTACCATGGTGTTTAGGACGAAAAGGGGAATCCAATGGGATAGGTCCCAAATAAGAGTGTCAGGTCCACGAGAAAAATAAGTCTTAAAAATGATAGGTACCATGATGATCAAGGCAAAGAGAGGAATCCAATGGGATAGGTCCCGAATAAGGGTGTCGATAGGACCATTATACTTTTTATTTCTCCTGTAGAGTTATACTCCAGCCTCAAGAATACTGCAATGATGAACTGCCCAAATTGTTAATATGAAAAATTGTGTAGGAGTTTCACAACCAGAATGCAGGAGGGAGGGTTGTGCGACAATATATCTCTTATATTCCTTTTTTCTTATGTTCATTTCCCAAGGGTTATGGTTTTCAAGGTTCCTACAGATAAGGGTTTTCCATTTGTTATAGATCTCTGATATACATGCAAGGTCAAACAGTCATACTCGGCCCAATATCTCAGGGCACCAACTAAGGAGGCTTGATCATACCCTTATTCGTACTACCCGATTACCGAGGTACTAGAGAGTATCTTCCTGATTGTTATTCTCAATGTCACTATAGCAGTTAGGCGATCGATTGAATGATCTAGAGCTGGTTTTAGGAGACCTAGGGGACGCCTGATATACCTGACGGTATGTGGGAGTGATGGCCATGTATATATTTTGCCTGATGTGGTATTACTCGAAGGGGTACCAATAGGGGTTATAGAGGTTTCCAACAAGGTGAAACATTTTTTTTGAGTAACCTCATGAAACCATCTTTATTTCTTATGTGTAGTCTTCCCTAGATGCAGTTTTATCCGTTGAACGACAGATCTTTGTGTTTTAAAGACGCCAACAATACACGTCTCTACCCTAGAAAAAATTCCCAACAATTTATGCAAAGGAAAGTGCTCTGATACCACATGTTAGGTACCAAATGTATTTAATAAGTAGAAAACTAAAATATTGAATATAATACCAGCGGAACAACAAAATATAGAGAACCAAAACACCAAAAATGATACCTTTATTGATAGAAATCCAAGTTCACTTGCCCCTTCGAGGGACCAACCTCTAGCTATTATACAATTATTTTCCACTTGATTACCTAATGGACATCATCTAGAGGTTAGCAGGCTAAGACACTAAGTTATGTCACTTTTCCCTTGAGTTTCTAGTACCTTTTTTCCTGGTCACATGTTGTCCCTTTACAACATGTGACCAAACATTGATGGTCATGACTTGCTCTCTTTCAATTTGTGATCGGTCGCTTACTACAAGAATTCAAGGTGTGTTGGGGCCTGTTACTCCATAATTAGGATTCGTTACAAGGAGATATGATCAAGAATCAAATTTATCATAATTCGACCTCAAGAATATTGATATCTTGAGTGTCTCGATTTCTCCACCATCTTATCCCTATCATCCTATATATTGGGGGTCTCTCATGGGAAAAGGGAGGAAAAGACAGAGTAAAATTATACTGTCAGATTGATCACAGAGCTCGAGCAAGGAGATTGGGAAGATATTTGTCAAGTCTCTTGATTGTAAAGTATAAGCCTTTCATTTTATTAATAGAATATGCACATGACTTTCCCCTCTAATCGATTATATATGATTGTTATGATATTCATAGAAAATTACTATTTTTGTGTCTTCATGGTATGATTTTATCTATTATTAATTCATATATATTAGATTTGATCTCGTTAAAGGAATTCATGTGTCCATGTGTGCAGATACGTGTTCGTGAAAGTGAAGGACATCTTCAAAAGAGTGAACAACCAAGGAGCGTGCAATGACAACCGTTGAATCATCAAGTAAGTTTCTTATCTTGTTATTACATAGATCTATTCATGTATGATTTAGAATCAAACTCTAATCAAAACCACTTTCAAATCAAGTCAGGTTGGCATAAAAACACTGAATCTTTATTTAATTTCTTAATTTTTTTAAGAAATTAGGATGAACCAAATTTGATCTTAATAGACATTAACCATCATCATTATTATCAATAATAGAATAAAATTTTCAAAATAAAACTTAGAAATTTCTTTTATGGGAGGTTACTTGCCTCTCTCTACATTCATTGAAATAATTCGTTGATATAGACTTTGTTAAAAGCTTACACAAAGTAGAATAATTAAACCACTCACATGATCATGAAACCAAAAAAAAGCAATGGAACGCGAGGGTGAAACCATAACCACCGACATTTATTTTAAGTGTTCAAACAAAGCCAAAGAAACTTATTCTTCTCTTATTGGAATAAAGTTAATTTATAATTAGTGAGACCAAGTTGGATCAAACTCTACACTATAATACCTTTATATTAGATTAGTGTGAATTATTTAACTAAATTTAATAAACATGAAATCCTTAAATGGGAGGTTACTTACCTCTCTATGTATTCTTTGAAAAAAATCGTTGGAATAAACATTTTGAAAAGAAAAAGCCAAGAATAATCTTGAAGCACTCACACGATCAAAGCATAGCATTTTTTTGAAAAGCAAGGAAATAAGAGGGTGAAGCCATATCTCTCATCTGAGACAAGTAGAATGAATCATTTATATTAAGGCCCACCCACTTCTATCTTTATCTCTTCAAACAAACAAAAGACCACTATAGGAATAATTCAAAAGCTAATACAGACAACGATTTGATTAAACCGGGCCCAATTACGTCTGTACTTTTAGGAAAAAACCTATGCCTCAGGCTCTTCATCTTTTATATATACTCTAACAGATTACCCCTTATCTCTTTTGGCAGATTACAGATTAGAGGACCAGATTCAATGAACACTCTCGAAATCTCGTTGGGGTATTTTCATTATATGCCCATACTCCATAGATTGTGTCCATCGCAGTGCTTCAAATGGACATTCCTGTCTTGCTCTATGACTTAGTAGGGTCGACCATTCAAGATGCTCAGGGGCGTCTACAGACATGGCTTGAAGAGCTGTCCATGACAATTACAGAACGGTGAGAGGTGTTTTTTATGTGGTAATTTTGGTTATAGTTAAAAATATCAGATTGAAAACTTGTAGGCCTTCATTGCTGTGAGACTAAATTTGAGGAGAGAGGGAATTTTTTACAATGAGATGAGGAGGATATAAGTTCTGAGGTGACTTATAATTAAATTATCAACCAAGGTGCATAAGATTGTGAAGTATTTATGTAACCCTCAACAATTGAAATTTCATTGAACTAATTATGCATTGCTTATTCTAATGGTCATGAAATTAAATGTTGCTAAATGCAACTAACTACTATAACTAGCAATTGTTCCTCAAGGTGCAAAAAGTGCACTGTTATAATGTGAAAAGTTCACAATGTTTTATTTTTAAATTCGTTTGGATAAACTAAAAACATTGTGATCGTACAAATGTAGGTATTGTTGCATTCTTAGAAGAGGCTATGTCAAACATGTAACTGGAAATGTCAAGCATCATATGTTTCATGATTGTCACAGAGATAAAAACTTTGGCACTATTTCGAGGAGAGAAAAATTGGTATCATGTTATATATTGCACGAAATATATTTAGGTGCAATACATCGCGAAAGAGAAAAACTTTATCAAATGAAATGTGTTGCAGGAAATTTTAGGTCCATGAAATACATTAAACGCCTAAAAAAATCGTGTGATACACAAGGAGAAAGGAAAATCCGGGTCCATGTGAGGTGCCATGGGAAAAAACAAATTAGTATGATATGCAAGGTGAAAGAAAACTTTGATTAGTGTGATACATCGCAAATAAAGAAAGATTTGAAGAATGTGATGAGAAGGAGGATGCAAAGAAGTTCTCTTAGAAATTTCCCTTCGTCGCGATGAAGAAAAGTTTAAAACAATGTTATATGTTTCAAACAAAAAGGGTTGAGGTGTGTTATGCGTTGTGTCACAACAAAAGTATGTTTAAGTGAGAAAACACTGTAAGGGGGGAAAGTCTCTTGAATATGTGACATATCACATAGGATGAAGGTTTCTTCCCTTGCGATATATTGCACGAAAGTTTTTCATCGTGTGAAATATCACATCTCCTGAAACTTTCTATCTCTCCAAAAGCCATTTTTGTATTGCATTGTGTCAAAGTTTATTTTCATGTGATATGTCACACTTTCTCAAACTTTCTATCTATGTGACAATTTTTTAATTCATCACACCAAACTTTGTTTAGGTGCGAAACACTCAAAAGCATGCCCCACCACACAAAAGTTTGTTTGGTTATGATACACAAGGTTTAAATCACATGTCGCGCTCAAAAATATTTTGGTGCAATACACAAAGTTTCCAAACATGTTGCACCAAAAGTCTTTTTGGGTGTGATACAAAAATTTTAAAAAACATGTTGCACACAAACATTTTTTAAGTGTGATACACATGAGATAAAGTTTCTTAACAAAAGGAAAATTCCCAAAATTTTCAGAAAATCCTTGGGTAACTCGGTTGGAAAAAAATGAGAGCAGACATTAATTGTCAAAGTCAATGAATAAACCAAGAAGGGGAGAGAAATTTCAATCCTTTTTCCTAAAAAATACAACAGAGTAATAGAAATTGTAGGAAATAATTCCAAGAATTGACAAATCTAGAGGGACAAGCAACATGTTCAACACTGGCATAGATGCACAAGTTTCCATACCATTAAATTGTTAAATATAAATTGAATGAAAATTTGAGGAAATCCATTAAAGACCTAGGAAAAATATTTCTAGATGCAGCATTTAACCATAATTAGCTAATATCTTTAAACATCTCATGCAATACTTATAAGAAAAATAGACATTTGAACAAAAATCACTCTAAATTTTGTTAAACTTCAATGCCTTTGCATGCAGAGAACAACAATAATGAAAAATATTTCAAATTTCATCAAAATAATTTCATGCAAACTCAATAAGAATGCATAATTTTGAACTTGAACATGAAAAAAAAATCACTCGTAATTTTGTGAAATGAACTTCAACATGCACAACATGTATCATATTTCATCCCTTTTTTGTTGCGACATATCACGTTGTTCCGAACTTTCCTTCATCGCAACAAAGGGAAAATTTCTAAGAGAATTTCTTGCATCTGCCTTGGCATCGCACCCTTCAAATATTATATTGCTTACAATGTATCGCATGGGCCAAAAATTTCCATGTATGTGACACGTCGCATGGACCAAAAGTTCCAACTTGTGCAACACATCGTTAATAAAACCAATTTCGATGCGACATATCACATCTCCTCAAGCTTTCTATTACTGTGGAAACCATTTTCTAATTGCATTGTGAAAAAAAATATTTTTTGTGTAATATATTGCACTTCCTCAAACTTTCTATCTTCGCAACAATTTTTTATTGCATCACACCAATGTTTGTTTAGGTGTGATACACTTTAAAGTAATTTCACGTTGAGCATTGGACAACATACAACTATTACATTAAAACATAAGAAGCAAGTATAAATAACTTTTTTACTAATTTCACTTATTTGTAGTAGTGTTGTTTATGTATAATTAGGTGTATATACATTCACCTGTTATGACTATAATATTTAAATTCATATTTTTTCAATTTGTGACTATGACTATCAAATTCATGTTTTCCAAATTTACTAAGATCGGTCTTTTCAACTAAGACTCCAGTTACTTATTGTATCAAACGCAAGCTTGTACCTGATACTTCTTTATGTTCAGGTACTTGTTTTACTTTTTTATTCCCTCATCTTTCATTCCAATCCGTAACTAAGTGGCTACAGAAATCCATGTGGATTCTTTCAATCTTGTGATATGTTCCAACAACATAATGTTGACATGACATCGCTCTTGAGATCTCAATGACATGTATGTCTTTTATATGTGCATCTTATTATAGCACAAATTGTAGGTTGGGAAAATCCCGACCCAATCCACAAGATAGTGAGAGCTAAGAGAACACTTACCCACTGTCACCTTATATAAGTATTCTCATCACTTTAGTGATGATGAAAATCACCGCAAGGGGGGAATCTCGGTGACCCTAAGGGGATTGAGATGGAAAGTGAGTTGATGAAGGATGAAGCTCCTATAGATCAATTTGTGGAGAGATGGAAGGATTAGGATGAAGTTTCTTCGATGAGGGAAGGTTGCTAAGAAGTAGTGTACCTACAGAAGATTGTTGTACCTTCCCGAGACACAAGAAAAGATGAGTATAAAAGCCTAATATTCCAATGGAAAAGAAAATGAAGCCTGTTATCCTATATATTAGCAGTAAACAATGATATAAATCAGCAAATAAATGATAATCAAAGCTGCTAAATAAGTCACTAAAAGTCTAGTTAAAGATACAAGAGATAAGCTAGTAATGACTAGTATAACTACAGTGAAATAAGACAAGATTTTAGCAACAATGTAAGGTTTTTAAATGTAGTTATCGAAGAGATATTACAAAATCCTTATGGATGTAGAAAACATGTGCTACAACAGAAAATTCCAACCATAAAAAATTACAAGTAAACCACCCAAAAGATACACAACAACTAATAGTTTATTATGGCAGCTTTCAAGCAAATTATGATGTTTGAAAAGAGAGTTAAAGTGAAAGTTTGAGAGAAATTTGTTGAATCCCTACATGATGTATCTTTAAGTTATAACAACAATAAGATATCTTTGGCTAAAGGGGATGACCTACTGGCTCAAGCAAGCTAGTAAAGCATAGAATTGATTCATTTTTTCACAATTTTAAAATCTTGTAAAATCACACATTCCAATGCATATATTTTATTTCTCCAATGCAATTTATAGATTAATGCCTTGAAAAAAAATGGGTATATGGAGTCTTGAATGTATGAGATAGATCCACAACATCTCTAGGGTTGTAATCCCTTTTACTCCCTAGATCATGCAAACCTAACAAAGGTAAATCTAGGAGGGTGTAATCCCTTTTACTCCTCCTAGAAACCTTCCAATAAAAGGTTTATCAACTAGAAATAAGATGAAACTTGGTGGAGGATGTACGCCCTTATACTCCTCCAAGGGTTTAAGACAATATTATAAATTAAACTAGTAGAAAATACCAACAAAATGCAGAAATGTCATTACCAATTCCACAAAAAAGCAAGATCAAACCATGGTTACCAATCAAATGTCCATCCAAGAGAAAGAGAAAAATCATCTATGAGGGGCACACCACCCTAGATCCACAATGTACCAAACAAAGACACCATAAATTAGTTTTACAAGAGAGAGATATAAAATGCCCAAGAGGGGTGCAAATTTCAGCCAAGTATCCTTCTCACAATGGGAGAGTTATGTTCTAAAAACAAAATGAAATGATCTCTACTTATACAAAACTCCTAAAAAGTGTTTGTCCACTTAACTTAGGGTAAACTACAAAGTAGGGAGGCCGACCTCCCTTAATTTTCCCCTTTACAACTTTAAACTTTAATTTACACATAAGAAACCCCTAAAAAGCATGATGTCACCCTTTTAGGGAAATGTTTTGGCACTTGGAGCAAGTCATTGAGATTAGGGATGAAACATTGAGCCTCCAAAGGCCTCCTTCTCATGTGTTATGGTATTCTACATCAAACCAAGGCTTATCCTCTTCAAAAGGTTCCAAGTGTCAATCATCAACACCACCATCACCAAACCCTAGCCCCAACAAGATGGAAAGCCCCAAGATGTAGCCATCTAGCCTTTAAAGGAAAGTCATTGGGGTGATGAAGGGATAGGATAGGTCCTCTAAGGTGTCTCTCAAGCATCTAAAGGAAATCTTAATAATCCGGTGTGTGGGCCATGGTATCCAACCAGTGGGCTTCATGCCCCAACGAAGCCCAAGCTAGGCTTGTTCCTCCAAAATTGTTCACCAAGAAAGGTCCTGGAAAGACAATGAATGTGACCTCCAAGGATATCAATTCAAATGCATCATGATGGGTAAATAAAATCAATAAAATATCCACCTAAGCATGTGCACCAAAGATAACTTATCAAATTAAACAAGTGCTCAAAGACCCTATGCAATTTATTAAGTGAGGAGGATTCACAAGGTGATCTATTAAGTGAATCATTCCTCAAGTCAAGGGATGTTTCCTAGGTGGACCATCTCTGAGCCATGTAAATAAGATGAAATGGATGGGGGTAATACTTCTGGGCATAGGTTTAATGACATGCAAGGGTTTGTATTGTCTCATCTATGGGTGCCTTTGTAGAGGTTGTGATGCGCCTTCATTTGCAATGCAACATTTTTCCAAGCCCATTCATTTTTCCATTAGTTTATTAAAGTCTATAACGATTGGGTACTCCCCTAGGGTAACACAAAACTGGGGAGGAAGTACCACCATGTCACTTGAAGTAAAAAATACACTAATTTCCATAGGGGTAAAGTAATTCTTATAATGCACTAGTGCAAATCTTCTTAGCAAGTGTGACATTTTATATGTATTATTTTCTTTTGCGGGTATTTAAATTTTAGGAGAAATGTTTCATCGTTATCAAGACCTCTTTGGACGATCATCTAGAAAGTTTATTATTTTGGATTTTAAATTTTTCCAGACACATTCCCTCTAGACCTTCAGTCCCTTCTTCCCATGAGATGAGGTACAGTCCCTTCTTGGGTCAGTACACCCGAAAATCCAAAAATATGGGGACATGGAATGAATGAATAATGTAAAGTGGTAAGTATCTTTGGGAATTGTACGATGAATCGTCAATAATACTTCCTAGTAGTAGGCCTCTTCCTAAGGGTGACCACTTACTAGGGCACAATGTCAACCACCAAGGTAAAACCGAGCAAAGAACAAATTTTCCAAGTAGGCATTATATAATCAAAAGTAACTTCAAATGAAACATACTCAAATGCCTCAAATATTGAAATGACACTCACAGTAATACATGGATTGTAACTCATGGATCAAGACCCAAATTTCTTTCAGAAGAAAGTTTATTTGGTGGATACCATCCTCATGAACCTGAGATCTATGGTGGTGAAGTGTGCCTCTGTATGTGCAAGTGGACGTTATCATCCTTCTATCTCTTGGTACTCCATGTCTTCAACCTAAGGGCTTCGAGACATAATCTCGTTAGTTATCCCTACAAATTGGGGATAACATCTGGCTCCTACTCGAGGACATGTACTCATCGTAGAGTGCATGAGAACCTCAACATATCCTGGTTAGACATGTGCCTACACTAAAACATACAAACATAAAATATAGGGTGGTTCTATCACCCTTTGTCCATATATATAAAAATCAAAATCTCAAAAATAACAACTAATATAGAAAAGAAAATTTTGCATTTTTTACATAATATGATAAAAGAGAAGCATGTAAACTAAAAGAAAATGCAAGTAGAGAAAAATCAAATGCAACTAAAATATCATGAGCAATCAAGATGCAAATGCAAGAAATCAAGATGACCTACCTAGTTACCTGGTTCTTGGGCCCTAAAGAAGTCGTTTACCTTGAATGCAGGGTTGGAGGAGAGACCCATCTACTAGTAATGGCATATTTCTCCCATCCAAAGATTACAAGTAGTATTTTTCATTATCAGACTTCTTCTTGATGATATAAGGGCCAAGCTAAGAGTTGTCATTATTATTATCATATTTGGTCTTGCCCTTCCTCTTATCCCACATGAATGCAATACTTCCCTCACTATAGTTGATGTAAGGTATATTATTGATGTAAGGGTATGAAGGTGGTTCTACATTAACTATATCCTCAATAGCCTTTTCACATTTCTTATCCCCTTTATATTCTTCTTTCTTCAATATATTGATGGACCCTAGCTCTTTTCCTTCAAATTTTGAAAGTTCATCTTTGTATTTATTTGTCCTTGGAAGTAGTGCAACTATATAGTTTTCCTGCATAAAAGGTAGGTCTTGTGGATCATACTCAATGGTATCTGGAACCTCATCAAAATCATCCTTGCTACTATAATTAGGGTCATCCTCATCCAATACATATTTCCTATACACCTCTCGGTTATAGAGAATCTCAAAGGTACCATCTCCCATAGGAATGTGTGCATGAGTGAGGTCCATATTGAGAAACCCACCAAGAGTGGCTGCCCAAATTCTTGATAAGAGCATACCCCAAGTGTCTGGAACATCAATCACCACTATGTTCATGATAAGGCCAATGTGAGGGAAATCTTTCAGGTAGACTTCCACGTCCTCTATGAGACCGTAAACCTTCACCTTCTTGGAATCAATGCCACAGACATTTCCATATGGACGATTTGTTTACAGGCTGAATTGTTTCATGACCTTCAAATAAATCACATTTGTCAAGGCCCCGAAATCTAGCATGAAGTTGTTAAAGCAGAGACCATTTACACCAAGAGATATGTAAAAGAGGGGGTTGGCATCCCTCTATCGTCCATGGTACATGGTGTTTAATATTAAAGGAGCATATTCTTCCTCATTTGGCACCTTCAATGGGTTCAACATTTCCCTTCTGATGGAAGTAATCGCACATCTCCACCATAGGAACTGATATATTCATTTTTCCAAGAATGGTTGAGACATTTGTGTTCAACTGAATCTCTTATGCATGTGTCAATTTTGGAAGAAATTATTGAAATGGAGGTAGGGGTGGTGGAACCACCTTCTTTTATGTTTGGGGAGCCATTTTCTTTGGTTGAATTGAAGCTTGACTTGTTGGTTGAGATGATGTTTTCTATTCTGAATACTGTGGAGGCAAGATAGGAATTTTATTCCTTCTTGCATAGGTCACGATCTCCCTTTTCTTTAATTCTTTCTTCTTATTTTTAGTCAAATTATTAAGACCTATGATCTGACCTTCTCTGGTTCCTTTTCTTCAAGCTTCGTCAATATGTTCATGTGTTACACCTGTGGGTCTATCATAATACTCGTCCTGAAAGGAAAATATTGTATCCATGAAATTGATACCATCATGAAACTCTTATTCTCGTCTTGGACACTCTTCCTCTGGGTGAGGTTCATGTCAAGGAGAACACCATGGTAATTCTTCCAAGTTCACCATCCCAACAGGGTTCAATTTTTCAGGAGCCTTTGCCTCTTGTTGAGGATTCTCCTTCCAACATGT
>JZKD02S0280433.1:785160-809390 GCA_000966675.3 Picea glauca
ATTGGCTCATTACCCCTTAATTGGGGCATACTACATTAGTAATGTTATTTTATTTATGTCGGCTTTATTCCATTAGTTGTAATTATACCTCCTAGTCTCCTATATATACCAAGGAAACATTTTCATTTGGAATCATCTTCTACTTGAACATTTATGTGGGGTAAAAGGAGGTTTCCCCCTCAAAGAGGCTTATTATATGAAATTATCTCTTTTTCAAGGCTTTGAGTACTTATTATGAGGTTTTTATATGCTATATTGATATTTGGTTCTTAACACTCTCTCTCTCTCTCTCTCTCGTGTAACTACTTTATGGTGTCTTTATTTGGTATATTGTGGAGCTAGGGTGGTGTGCCCCTCTTGGATGCTTTTTCTCTTGCTCTTGGATGAACGTTTGCTTGGTAACTAGGGTTTGATCTTTCTTTTTTGTGGAATTGGTAAGGAAATTTCCGCATTTTGTTTGTATTTTCTACTAGTTTCATTGATAATCTTGTCTTAAACCCTTGGAGGATTATAAGGGCATACACCCTCCACCAAGGTTCATCTTATTGCTAGTTGATAAGCCTTTTATTGCAAGGTTGCTAGGAGGAGTAAAAGGACTTACACCCTCCTAGATTTACCTTTGTTAGGTTTGCATGCTCTAGGGAGTAAAAGGGCTTACACCCCTAGAGATGTTGTGGATATAACTCATACATTCAAGACTCCATCTACCCATTTTTTTGCAAGACACTAATATGAAAATCATAGATGATTTTAGGGGCTAAATTTCACAAATGGGCTAATTTTCCATGGTTTTTCCCAAAACAAAATTTACAAATTTCCTTTTTTTGTTAAAAAGATTCGCCCAAATTCCATAGAATAGTATTATTTTACCTTAAAAATCGCCAAAATCCATAAAAAATTGAATATTTTTACAAAACTATCGCCAAACATTTTACATTTTGTATATTAAGGACTAGTAAGATTATCCTAGGTTTCTACATTTTAATATAAATTTCCATCCTTAAAATTATCCCTGATGAAAATTGCATTGGAGAAATAAAAGATATGCATTGGAATGCGTGATTTTATGAGATTTTGAAATTGTTAAAAAATGAATCAATTATGTGCTTTACTAGCTTTCTTGAGCCACTAGGGCATTCCCTTTAGCCAAGAATATATTATTTCTGTTATAAATTAAAGCTACAGCCATTAGGGTTGCAACAAATTTCTCTCAAACTTTCACTTTAACTCTCTTCTCAAACATCGGAATTTGCTTGAAAGCTGCCATAATAAACTACTAGTTGTTGTGTATCTTTTGGGTGGTTTACTTGTAATTTTTTATGGTTGGAATTTTCTGTTGTATCATATGTTTGCTACAACCATAAGGCCGCTGTAATATCTCTTCAAAAACTACATTTAACAACCTTACATTGTTTCTAAAGTATTGTCTTATCTCACTTGAGTTATACTAGTCATTGCTAGCTTATCTCTTGTATCTTTAACTAGACTTTTAGTGACTTATTTAGCAGCTTTGATTATCATATATTTTCTGATTTATATCATTGTTTACTAATTCTATATAGAACAACAAGCTTCACTTGCTTTTCCATTGGAATATTGGACTTGCATACTCATCTTTTCTTGTGTCTCGGGAAGGTAGACCAATCTTATGTAGGTAAACTACTTATTGGAAACTTTCCCTTATCGACAATACTTCATCCCAAGCCTTCCATCTATACACAACTTGACCTATAGGGGATTCATCCTTCATCATCTCACTTTTCATCCCAATCCCCTCAGGGTCACCGGGATTCCCCCCTTGTGGTGATTTTCATCATCACTAAAGTGATGAGAATACCTATCTAAGGTGATAGTGGGTAGGTGTTCTCTTATTTCTCATCATCTTGTGGACTGGGTCACACTTTTACCAACCTACAATTTGTGCGATAAAATTTTAGCATCGCTACCGGGGAGGATTTTGAATCCTCTTTCGCACCCTAATGACACTTTGGGAAACTATCCCAAAGCCTTTCCCTAGTTTTCCTGGTGACTCCACTCGAGGGAAGTTCCCTTTCTCTTTCCTTCCTTGATGAACTAAGAATAATTTCGCGACTCCACCATCCTAGAACCCTTCTTCTCAAAGAATCCTTCCCCTTGTAAGATTCAAACCTTCCAAGACTTAACAAAGAAGGCATCCTCTCCATTCCCCCGTTGTCAAACAACTCTTTCACGGTAATCTCCCACTTGCACCAATGGATCATCCTTGGGAAAAGGGTCTCTATAATCCATTAAACATGGCAGCCATAGATGGATATCCCAACTCCATGCCTAAGGAAATAAATATATGGTTGCCAAAGTTTGTTGGGAACAATGTAATCACTGTAGAGAAACACCTACATGCCATTGGTCGAGACATGAGAAATGAAGGAATAGAACATGAAGATTTTGCAATGAATTTACTAGCAACATCTCTCACTAAAGATGCCCAAAAGTGGTTTGACGACTTACCAGATGGTCACCTTACTAGTTACAAAGACTTTGCTAAGTTGTTCAAAAGTAGGTGGTCACTGAAGAAAGATAACGATATGTTGATGAATCAGTTCAACCAGATAAAGAAAAATGAGAATGAGACAGTTAGTGAGTTTGCTACTAGATTTGACAAACTACATAGCCAAATCCATCAAGATTTGCACCCCACCGGAGTAACAATTCGTCTCCTTTGTGTCAATTCCTTTGAAGGGAAATTTGGTTTCATCCTAAGGGAAAAGAAACCCCACACTTTGGAAGAATCCAAAGAGTATAGTGCAAAGATTGAAGAAAACATTATGTTCTCTAGGTTGGATCCTTTTCAACATCCTTGTACTAAAGAAAAACCCAAGGCAAAGAAAACTACAAGCAGTGCACTAGATCCAATTTCTCTCATAGATCAGAAACTTGATTAGATGAATACTCAGTTTTTTCAAACTCAAAATCAAGTTATGAGTCGGTTGAAAATTTTGGAGACAAATCAATCTACTCCCAGGCATCCATTTGTCAAGAAGGAACCTACATGTTGGAAGGAGAATCCTCAACAAGAGGCAAAGGCTCCTGAAAAATTGAACCCTGTTGGGATGGTGAACTTGGAATAATTACCATGGTTTTCTCCTTGACATGAACCTCACCCAGAGGAAGAGGTCCAAGATGATAATAATAGTTTCATGATGGTATCAAATTCATGCATACAATATTTTCCTTTCAGGACGAGTATTATGATAGACCCACAGGTGTAACACATGAACATATTAACGAAGCTTGAAGAAAAGGAACCAGAGAAGGTCAGATCATAGGGCTTAATAAGTTGACTAAAAATAAGAAGAAATAATTAAAGAAAAGGGAGATTGTGACCTATGCACGAAGGAATAAACTTCCTATCTTGCCTCCACAGTATTCAGAATAGAAAACATCATCTCAACCAACAAGTCAAGCTTCAATTCAACCAAAGAAAATGGCTCCCCAAATATTAAAGAAGGTGGTTCCACCACCCTTACCTCCATTTCAATAATTTCTTCCAAAATTGACACATGCATAAGAGATTCAGTTGAACACAAATGTCTCAACCATTCTTGGAAAAATGAATATGTCAGTTCCTTTGGTGGAGATGTGCAAGATTCCTTCCATCAGAAGGGAAGTGTTGAACCCATTGAAGGTGCCAAATGAGGAAGAATATGCTCCTGTAATATTAAACACCATGTACCATGGACGATAGAGGGATGCCAACCCCCTCTTTTACATATCTCTTGGTGTAAATGGTCTTTTCTTTAACAACTTCATGCTAGATTTCAGGGCCTCGACAAATGTGATTTATTTGAAGGTCATGAAACAACTCGCTCTGTAAACAAATTGTCCATATGGAAATGTCTGTGGCATTGATTCCAAGAAGGTGAAGGTTTACGATCTCATAGAGGACGTGGAAGTCTACCTGAAAGATTTCCCTCACATTGGCCTTATCATGAACATAGTGGTGATTGATGTTCCAGACACTTGGGGTATGCTCTTATCAAGAAATTGGGCATCCACTCTTGGTGGGTTTCTCAATATGGACCTCACTCATGCACACATTCCTATGGGAGATGGTACCTTTGATATTCTCTATAAATGAGAGGTGTATAGGAAAGATGTATTGGATGAGGATGACCCTGATTATAGTAGCGAGGATGATTTTGATGAGGTTCCAGATACCATTGAGTATGATCCACAAGACCTACCTTTTATTCAGGAAGACTGTATAGTTGCAATACTTCCAAGGACAAATAAATACAAAGATGAACTTTCGAAATTCAAAGGAAAAGAGCCAGGGTCCATCAATATATTGAAGAAAGAAGAAAATAAAGGGGATAAGAAATGTGAAAAGGCTATTGAGGATACAGTTAATGTAGAACCACCTTCATACCCTTACATCAATATTATACCTTACATCAACTATAGTGAGGGAAGTATTACATTCATGTGGGATAAGAGGAAGGGAAAGACCAAATATGATAATAATAATGACAACTCTTAGCTTGGCCCTTATATCATCAAGAAGAAGTCCGATAATGAAAAATACTACTTGTAATCTTTGGATGGGAGAAAAATGCCATTACTACTAGATGGGTCTCTCCTTCGACCCTGCATTCAAGGTACACGACTTCTTTAGGGCCCAAGAAGCAGGTAAGTAGGTAGGTCATCTTGATTTCTTGCATTTGCATCTTGATTGCTCATGATAGTTTAGTTGCATTTGATTTTTCTCTACTTGCATTTTCTTTTAGTTTACATGCTTCTCTTTTATCATATTATGTAAAAAATGCAAAATTTTCTCTTCTATATTAGTTGTTATTTTTGAGATTTTGATTTTTATATATATGGATGAAGGGTGATAGAACCACCCTATATTTTATGTTTGTATGTTTTAGTGTAGGCACATGTCTAACCAGGAGATGTTGAGGTTCTCATGCACTCTACGACGAGTACATGTCCTCGAGTAGGAGCCAGATGTTATCCCCAATTTGTAGGGATAACTAAGGAGATTATGTCTCGAAGCCCTTAGGTTGAAGACATGGAGTACCGAGAGATAGAAGGATGATAACGTCCACTTGCACATACAGAGGCACACTACACCACCATAGATCTCAGGTTCATGAGGATGGTATCCACCAAATAAACTTTCTTCTGAAACACATTTGGGTCTTGATCCATGAGTTACAATCCATGTATTATTGTGAGTGTCATTTCAATATTTGAGGCATTTGAGTATGTTTCATTTGAAGTTACTTTTGATTATATAATGCCTACTTGGAAAATTTGTTCGTTGGCCGGTTTTACCTTGGTGGTTGACATTGTGGCCTAGTAAGTGGTCACCCTTAGGAAGAGGCCTACTACTAGGAAGTCTTATTGACAATTCATCGTACAATTCCTGAACATACTTACCACTTTACATTATTCATTCATTCAATGTCCCCATATTTTTGGATTTTTGGGTGTACTAACCCAAGAAGGGACTGTACCTCATCTCATGGGAAGAAGGGACTGAAGGTCTAGAGGGAATGTGTCTGGAAAATTTTTAAATCCAAAATAATAAACCTTCTAGATGATCGTCCAAAGAGGTCTTGATAACGATGAAACATTTCTCCTAAAATTTAAATACCCGCAAAATAAAATAATACATATAAAATGTCACACTTGCTAAGAAGATTTTCACTAGTGCATTATAAGAATTACTTTACCCCTATGAAAATTAGTGTATTTTTTACTTCAAGTGACCTGGTGGTACTTCCTCCCCAGTTTTGTGTTACCCTAGGGGAGTACCCAATCGTTATAGACTTTAATAAACTAATGGAAAAATGAATGGACTTGGAAAAAAGTTGCATTGCAAACGAAGGCGCATCACACCCTCTACAAAGGCACCCATAGATGAGACAATACAAACCCTTGCATGTCATTAAACCTATGCCCAGAAGTATTACCCCCATCCATTTCATCTTCTTTACATGGCTTAGAGATGGTCCACCTAGGAAACATCCCTTGACTTGAGGAATGATTCACTTAATAGATCACCTTGTCAATCCTCCTCACTTAATAAATTGCATAGGGTCTTTGAGCACTTGTTTAATTTGATAAGTTATCTTTGGTGCACATGCTTAGGTGGATATTTTATTGATTTTATTTACTCATCATGATGCATTTGAATTGATATCCTTGGAGGTCACATTCATTGTCTTTCCAGGACCTTTCTTGGTGGACAATTTTGGAGGAACAAGCCTAGCTTGGGCTTCCTTGGGGCATGAAGCCCACTGGATGGATACCATGGCCCACACACCAGATTATTACTATTTCATTTGGATGCTTGAGAGACACCTTAGAGGACCTATCCTATCCCTTCATCACCCCAATGACTTTCCTTTAAAGGCTAGATGGCTACATCTTGGGGCTTGCCATCTTGTTGGGGCTAGGGTTTGGTGATGGTGGTGTTGATGATTAACAGTTGGAACCTTTTGAAGAGGATAAGCCTTGGTTTGATGTAGAATACCATAGCACATGAGAAGGATGCCTTTGGAGGCTCAACATTTCATCCCCAATCTCAACAACTTGCTCCAAGTGCCAAAACATTTCCCTAAAAGGGTGACATCATGCTTTTTAGGGATTTCTTATGTGTAAATTAAAGTTTAAAGTTGTAAAGGGGAAAAGTAAGGGAGGTCGGCCTCCCTACTTTGTGGTTTACCCTAAGTTAAGTGGACAAACACTTTTTAGGATTTTTGTATAAATAGAGATCATTTCATTTTGTTTTTAGAACATAACTCTCCCATTGTGAGAAGGATACTTGGCTGAAATTTGCACCCCTCTTGGGAATTTTATATCTCTCTCTTGTAAAACTAATTTATGGTGTCTTTGTTTGGTATATTGTGGGTCTAGGGTGGTGCGCCCCTCATGGATGCTTTTTCTCTTTCTCTTGGATGGAAATTTGATTGGTAACCATGGTTTGATCTTGCTTTTTTGTGGAATTGGTAAGGACATTTCTGCATTTTGTTGGTATTTTCTACTAGTTTAATTTATAATATTGTCTTAAACCACTGGAGGAGTATAAGGGCGTACATCCTCCACCAATTTTCATCTTATTGCTAGTTGATAAACCTTTTATTGGACGGTTTCTAGGAGGAGTAAAAGGGATTACACCCTCCTAGATTTACCTTTGTTAGGTTTGCATGATCTAGGGAGTAAAAGGGATTACAACCCTAGAGATGTTGTGGATCTATCTCATACATTCAAGACTCCATATACCCATTTTTTTTCAAGGCATTAATCTATAAATTGCATTGGAGAAATAAAATATATGCATTGGAATGTGTGATTTTACAAGATTTTAAAATTGTGAAAAAATGAATCAATTCTATGCTTTACTAGCTTGCTTGAGCCAGTAGGTCATCCCCTTTAGCCAAAGATATCTTATTGTTGTTATAACTTAAAGATACATCATGTAGGGATTCAACAAATTTCTCTCAAACTTTCACTTTAACTCTCTTTTCAAACATCATAATTTGCTTGAAAGCTGCCATAATAAACTATTAGTTGTTGTGTATCTTTTGGGTGGTTTACTTGTAATTTTTTATGGTTGGAATTTTCTGTTGTAGCACATGTTTTCTACATCCATAAGGATTTTGTAATATCTCTTCGATAACTACATTTAAAAACCTTACATTGTTGCTAAAATCTTGTCTTATTTCACTGTAGTTATACTAGTCATTACTAGCTTATCTCTTGTATCTTTAACTAGACTTTTAGTGACTTATTTAGCAGCTTTGATTATCATTTATTTGCTGATTTATATCATTGTTTACTGCTAATATATAGGATAACAGGCTTCATTTTCTTTTCCATTGGAATATTAGGCTTTTATACTCATCTTTTCTTGTGTCTCGGGAAGGTACAACAATCTTCTGTAGGTACACTACTTCTTAGCAACCTTCCCTCATCGAAGAAACTTCATCCTAATCCTTCCATCTCTCCACAAATTGATCTATAGGAGCTTCATCCTTCATCAACTCACTTTCCATCTCAATCCCCTTAGGGTCACCGAGATTCCCCCCTTGCGGTGATTTTCATCATCACTAAAGTGATGAGAATACTTATATAAGGTGACAGTGGGTAAGTGTTCTCTTAGCTCTCACTATCTTGTGGATTGGGTCGGGATTTTCCCAACCTACAATTTGTGCTATAATAAGATGCACATATAAAAGACATACATGTCATTGAGATCTCAAGAGCGATGTCATGTCAACATTATGTTGTTGGAACATATCACAAGATTGAAAGAATCCACATGGATTTCTGTAGCCACTTAGTTACGGATTGGAATGAAAGATGAGGGAATAAAAAAGTAAAACAAGTACCTGAACATAAAGAAGTATCAGGTACAAGCTTGCGTTTGATACAATAAGTAACTGGAGTCTTAGTTGAAAAGACCGATCTTAGTAAATTTGGAAAACATGAATTTGATAGTCATAGTCACAAATTGAAAAAATATGAATTTAAATATTATAGTCATAACAGGTGAATGTATATACACCTAATTATACATAAACAACACTACTACAAATAAGTGAAATTAGTAAAAAAGTTATTTATACTTGCTTCTTATGTTTTAATGTAATAGTTGTATGTTGTCCAATGCTCAACGTGAAATTACTTTAAAGTGTATCACACCTAAACAAACATTGGTGTGATGCAATAAAAAATTGTTGCGAAGATAGAAAGTTTGAGGAAGTGCAATATATTACACAAAAAATATTTTTTTTCACAATGCAATTAGAAAATGGTTTCCACAGTAATAGAAAGCTTGAGGAGATGTGATATGTCGCATCGAAATTGGTTTTATTAACGATGTGTTGCACAAGTTGGAACTTTTGGTCCATGCGACGTGTCACATACATGGAAATTTTTGGCCCATGCGATACATTGTAAGCAATATAATATTTGAAGGGTGCGATGCCAAGGCAGATGCAAGAAATTCTCTTAGAAATTTTCCCTTTGTTGCGATGAAGGAAAGTTCGGAACAACGTGATATGTCGCAACAAAAAAGGGATGAAATATGATACATGTTGTGCATGTTGAAGTTCATTTCACAAAATTACGAGTGATTTTTTTTTCATGTTCAAGTTCAAAATTATGCATTCTTATTGAGTTTGCATGAAATTATTTTGATGAAATTTGAAATATTTTTCATTATTGTTGTTCTCTGCATGCAAAGGCATTGAAGTTTAACAAAATTTAGAGTGATTTTTGTTCAAATGTCTATTTTTCTTATAAGTATTGCATGAGATGTTTAAAGATATTAGCTAATTATGGTTAAATGCTGCATCTAGAAATATTTTTCCTAGGTCTTTAATGGATTTCCTCAAATTTTCATTCAATTTATATTTAACAATTTAATGGTATGGAAACTTGTGCATCTATGCCAGTGTTGAACATGTTGCTTGTCCCTCTAGATTTGTCAATTCTTGGAATTATTTCCTACAATTTCTATTACTCTGTTGTATTTTTTAGGAAAAAGGATTGAAATTTCTCTCCCCTTCTTGGTTTATTCATTGACTTTGACAATTAATGTCTGCTCTCATTTTTTTCCAACCGAGTTACCCAAGGATTTTCTGAAAATTTTGGGAATTTTCCTTTTGTTAAGAAACTTTATCTCATGTGTATCACACTTAAAAAATGTTTGTGTGCAACATGTTTTTTAAAATTTTTGTATCACACCCAAAAAGACTTTTGGTGCAACATGTTTGGAAACTTTGTGTATTGCACCAAAATATTTTTGAGCGCGACATGTGATTTAAACCTTGTGTATCATAACCAAACAAACTTTTGTGTGGTGGGGCATGCTTTTGAGTGTTTCGCACCTAAACAAAGTTTGGTGTGATGAATTAAAAAATTGTCACATAGATAGAAAGTTTGAGAAAGTGTGACATATCACATGAAAATAAACTTTGACACAATGCAATACAAAAATGGCTTTTGGAGAGATAGAAAGTTTCAGGAGATGTGATATTTCACACGATGAAAAACTTTCGTGCAATATATCGCAAGGGAAGAAACCTTCATCCTATGTGATATGTCACATATTCAAGAGACTTTCCCCCCTTACAGTGTTTTCTCACTTAAACATACTTTTGTTGTGACACAACGCATAACACACCTCAACCCTTTTTGTTTGAAACATATAACATTGTTTTAAACTTTTCTTCATCGCGACGAAGGGAAATTTCTAAGAGAACTTCTTTGCATCCTCCTTCTCATCACATTCTTCAAATCTTTCTTTATTTGCGATGTATCACACTAATCAAAGTTTTCTTTCACCTTGCATATCATACTAATTTGTTTTTTCCCATGGCACCTCACATGGACCCGGATTTTCCTTTCTCCTTGTGTATCACACGATTTTTTTAGGCGTTTAATGTATTTCATGGACCTAAAATTTCCTGCAACACATTTCATTTGATAAAGTTTTTCTCTTTCGCGATGTATTGCACCTAAATATATTTCGTGCAATATATAACATGATACCAATTTTTCTCTCCTCGAAATAGTGCCAAAGTTTTTATCTCTGTGACAATCATGAAACATATGATGCTTGACATTTCCAGTTACATGTTTGACATAGCCTCTTCTAAGAATGCAACAATACCTACATTTGTACGATCACAATGTTTTTAGTTTATCCAAACGAATTTAAAAATAAAACATTGTGAACTTTTCACATTATAACAGTGCACTTTTTGCACCTTGAGGAACAATTGCTAGTTATAGTAGTTAGTTGCATTTAGCAACATTTAATTTCATGACCATTAGAATAAGCAATGCATAATTAGTTCAATGAAATTTCAATTGTTGAGGGTTACATAAATACTTCACAATCTTATGCACCTTGGTTGATAATTTAATTATAAGTCACCTCAGAACTTATATCCTCCTCATCTCATTGTAAAAAATTCCCTCTCTCCTCAAATTTAGTCTCACAGCAATGAAGGCCTACAAGTTTTCAATCTGATATTTTTAACTATAACCAAAATTACCACATAAAAAACACCTCTCACCGTTCTGTAATTGTCATGGACAGCTCTTCAAGCCATGTCTGTAGACGCCCCTGAGCATCTTGAATGGTCGACCCTACTAAGTCATAGAGCAAGACAGGAATGTCCATTTGAAGCACTGCGATGGACACAATCTATGGAGTATGGGCATATAATGAAAATACCCCAACGAGATTTCGAGAGTGTTCATTGAATCTGGTCCTCTAATCTGTAATCTGCCAAAAGAGATAAGGGGTAATCTGTTAGAGTATATATAAAAGATGAAGAGCCTGAGGCATAGGTTTTTTCCTAAAAGTACAGACGTAATTGGGCCCGGTTTAATCAAATCGTTGTCTGTATTAGCTTTTGAATTATTCCTATAGTGGTCTTTTGTTTGTTTGAAGAGATAAAGATAGAAGTGGGTGGGCCTTAATATAAATGATTCATTCTACTTGTCTCAGATGAGAGATATGGCTTCACCCTCTTATTTCCTTGCTTTTCAAAAAAATGCTATGCTTTGATCGTGTGAGTGCTTCAAGATTATTCTTGGCTTTTTCTTTTCAAAATGTTTATTCCAACGATTTTTTTCAAAGAATACATAGAGAGGTAAGTAACCTCCCATTTAAGGATTTCATGTTTATTAAATTTAGTTAAATAATTCACACTAATCTAATATAAAGGTATTATAGTGTAGAGTTTGATCCAACTTGGTCTCACTAATTATAAATTAACTTTATTCCAATAAGAGAAGAATAAGTTTCTTTGGCTTTGTTTGAACACTTAAAATAAATGTCGGTGGTTATGGTTTCACCCTCGCGTTCCATTGCTTTTTTTTGGTTTCATGATCATGTGAGTGGTTTAATTATTCTACTTTGTGTAAGCTTTTAACAAAGTCTATATCAACGAATTATTTCAATGAATGTAGAGAGAGGCAAGTAACCTCCCATAAAAGAAATTTCTAAGTTTTATTTTGAAAATTTTATTCTATTATTGATAATAATGATGATGGTTAATGTCTATTAAGATCAAATTTGGTTCATCCTAATTTCTTAAAAAAATTAAGAAATTAAATAAAGATTCAGTATTTTTATGCCAACTTGACTTGATTTGAATGTGGTTTTGATTAGAGTTTGATTGGAGTGGTTTTTTATTAGACCTTCCTAGATCTAAATCATACATAAATAGATCTATGAAATAACAAGATAAGAAACTTACTTGATGATTCAACGGTTGTCATTGTGATGCAGTACGCACCACCCAGGGTACGTCCGCAACTACCAGGACCTTTTTCTTCTCAGGCCCGAAGATCTACAATGCCCTTCAGATCCCGTATCGGGACCTTTTGTCACCCACATGATACTCTATTGATCTCCCGGCAGTCTTCTCAGGAAATCAGGTTTCGCGTTGTTGCGAATCTTGTGGGCACGTTCCTCGTGCTATCCAAAACCCCAAACCCCGATGGGTCTCGAGGCCGATGCTCCCTTGTTCCTGTCGGGGATTTCCCTATCGGGAAATCGACGTATGCGATGTCGTGTTTCACTTCCTCCCCAAATCTTCGAAACCCGATTCGCGATGGTGCTCCCGCTGTGGCGCTAGCCCCTCCGGTTGCTCCTTCCTCGTGTGACCTGTCAACCCACGTGACCGTGTCCTTCCCCCTTCTCGGGATTTTGGAGTTTGCGAGTTTGCAATGCGAAGAAATCACACTCTTGGAATTCCCGATTCTCCGATCCCCGACTCCACCTAGCGTTGACCCGCTGCAAGGTCTGACCTCTTGCCACCTAGCTTATATCCTAGCACTTATGGCCCACACTCTATTGGCGATTGGGAAATCACGTTTCGGGAAATCGCGATTCCTGATGCAATGTGTCACGGACCTCTCCAGATCCCGAACTCTTATATGCGACACCACCTGTCGTCATCTCAGGGTGAGACTTAACCCTCTGATACCTGTCCTCCACTAGGCATCTTTTATCCTGTCGGGAAATCGCGGATCGCGAATTCAACATACACAATGCGCTTGACTCCGGAAGTTCTGAATTGCCGAACCCTGACTCCTCGGGATCCCTCGCCACATGTCCCTCCAATCAACGGCTCTAACCGCCTCGGGAAATTGCCGATCGCGATTTCTTGATGCAAATGTTTTTCATTCCTGGAAACCCCGATGGCTCCAAACGCCGATTCACCAGGATCTTCCGCCATGTGTCCTCGCCGATGAACGGACCAAAGCACTCGTCGGGAAACCACAGATTGTGATTCCTTGATGCGATATTTCTATGCCCTCGTAAATCCCGATATCCCGATGGACTGAACCTCGACGCTCCCTAGCTCCTTGACATGTGTTCTGCCGAGATCAACGACTGAGATCCTTTCTCGGGATTTCGATACTTTCAAGGTCTCGAGTCTCTTACCTTATGAATCCCCAATGTCACCAATATCTCAATGACTCCTATCCTGCTCACTGGTGCTTAAACCCTGCGCAACTCCCCGAGATCTGATGGCTGATGGGATTTCGTTAGTCCCCTCGGTGAATCCTGACCGTCGATTTCTCCTCCTTGAGGATTTATTGAGAACGGCTAAGTGTTCCTCTTGAGGATTTGTTTCCAAGACTTACGCTGGTGCTTACCCTCCTGAGCTTGTCAACTCTGACTCTCTCAGAGGCTTTGTGCATACTTCTCGTGCTCGACCTTCAATAACTCTCAAAGTGTTGAGCCTCTCAGACTCTGTGCACTTCTGGAAATAGTAGTCTATGCCTTCCTTTGCTCAGACTAGCCACTGAGACTTCAAGTTCAGCCTGCACTTCTCTTGCACGACTCTACCAACCCAAACCAACTTCTGGGTGAATGAGAATAAGGGTTTAACTGTTGAGCCTCATCAACACACTCTATGCGGATGAATTCAACTGCACTCTATGTAGGAATCTCCTGGCTCAGACAGAGAAACAATTGAAACTTATTCTCTCCTCTCTCGGACTTCAGTGAAACCTCTGAAATCTTAAGCATAGCATATTCAAAACAAATGCATGACCAGAAAACAAACATTCATGAGCACATAAACAACATACACAGAGAAACAACACCAGCCATGAAATTGAATCAAAGACCCTCTTCTATTAATTCAAAAACATCTGTACATGGGTGTTCTTCATAAATTCTCTGCTTGCTCTCTCTTCTTTCTCCTGAATGAATGATTCTGAATAATGTTACAATGTACAAGTGAGGGTGTCTATATCCGTTTTTCCCTCTCGAACTCTAAAACTGTCTAATCTAGACTTAAACATCTATCTACCTGCATTAAATCTAATAAATGCCTTCTATCTAATTCAGATAAGAGCGTAAGGCTCGAGGTCTGTTACAATACAACATGCGCTCCTTCATAAATGTTTCATTGAAGGATATGGCGCTTCATCTTAATTGAAAATTCAAAAAGAGTTATCAAGCTTATATGTCATGTGTTTAAAAACACATGCGCTGGCTCCACGCTTGCTGAGTTGGCAATGCTCCTGCATCATACTCCTCGGCTTGAAAACTTTCATGGGATCCTTTCCATGAGCTCCTGCACGGTCTGTCCATGTTTTTGGATAACTACTTCTGTCTCCCAGCTGGCATCTTCCACTGGATGATTTTTCCACTTCACCAGATACTTGAAGTATTACTTCCGTTTGGTCCTTTTGCTGACTCTTTTGTCAAGTATATGTTCCATCTGTGGCTTCTCTGAAATCGGCATCTGCTTCTGCCACTGGATCTCTGGCTGCTCATCATTTCCAGTTCCTTCTTCCTCAGCCTTATATGGATATAAATCTGAAACATTGAATGTCAGAGATATTCCGATGTCATCCGACAATTCAATCTCATAAGCATTTTCTCCCAGCTTCTTCAGAACTCTGCATGGCCCAATTTTCTTCATTTTCAGTTTGTTGTATGTTCCCCTTGGGAACCTTTCTATCCTCAAATGTGCCAGAACTAGATCACCAACTTTGAATTGAAGTTGTCTTCGATGTTGATCTGCTCTGCGCTTATACTCCTAATTTGTTTCCAGCAATCACTGCTTCACTCTGCTGTGAAGTTCTTCCATCGCCTATGCGAATTCTTCAGCGCTTGTGCTCTAAGTCATTATCTGCTCTGAATCCCTCAATTCAGATACTCCTCTTGGCTGCCTGCCATAAACAATTTCAAATGGGCTTTTTCCTGTGCTCCTGTTCACAGAATCATTGTATGCAAACTCCGCCTGTGGCAACACATTTTCCCAACTGCTATGGTGCTCTGTCACCAAGCTTCTTAATAAATCTCCCAAGCTTCTGTATACCACCTTTGTTTGCCCATCCGTCTGGGGATGATAGGCTGAACTGAACATTAAGTTAGTTCCCATCTTCTTCCAGAGTGTCCTCCAGAAATGTCCTATGAATTTTGTATCTCCGTCCGATACAATGCTTCTAGGTAAACCATGAAGTCTAACAATCTCCTTGAAAAAAAAAATTGCGACATGAGTTGCATCGTTGGTCTTCTGGAATGGTATAAAATGTGCCATTTTGGAAAACCTTTCGACCACTACAAAGATCGAATCATGTCCTCTTTGCGTTCTCGGCAATCCCAATATGAAATCCATGCTGATTTCATCCCACGACCTGTCAGGTATGGGTAAGGATTGATAAAATCCTGCATTCTGTTTTCTGCCCTTTGAATGCTGACAAACCCTGTACCTGTCAACAAACCTTTTGACATATATTTGCATTTTCAGCCAGAAATAGGCTTCGCTCAACTTTGCAAATGTCTTATTGTGGCCAAAATGCCCTACTAATCCGCCACTATGCTTTTCTTTTAGCAGATTCTCCCTCATGGAGCAATGTGGAATGCATAACTGATTGCCTCTGAATAACAGTCCATTTTGGATCATGTAATCCATCCATAGGATTTTGTCTCTGAGAACTGGATTCTCAGCTGCCTCGTATGCCTCTGCAAAATCTGCATCACCTGCATACATGTCTTTTAGATTTTCAAAACCCAAGGTCTTGACTCGAAACTCCTGCAACAACAAACATTTCCTGCTCAAAGCATCAACCACTTTGTTAGCAGTCCTTGAAATGCGTTTAATGACAAATGTAAAATTCTGCATATACTCTACCCATTTAGCATGTTTCTGATTCAACTTCTCCTGTTGAGTCACAAACTGTAGTGCATGATTATCACTATACAGAACAAATTCTTTTGGCATCAAATAATTCCTCCACTTCTTCAATGCCTGTATGATAGCATAAAATTCTTTATCATATGTTGAATACTTCACCTTGGCCTCATCCAGCTTCTCACTAAAATATGCAATTGGTTTGTCCTCCTGGCTTAAGACCACTCCTATGGCAAAGCCACTTGCATCACATTTCACCTGGAAAACTTTGGAAAAATCTGGCAACACCAAAATCGGTTGTTCGGTGATCTTTTGCTTCAACAGATTGAAGATTTTCTCTGCCTCTTCAGTCCAATGAAAATATTTATGTCTTTTCTTGAATGTGTCCATCATTGCTGCGCTAATTCCACTGAAGTTCCTAATGAATTTCCTATAGAAACTTGCCAATCCATGGAAACTTCTTACCTCGAAAACATTCCTCGGTGATGGCCAATTCTTAATCACCTCTACTTTACTTGGATCCATCTTTAATTCATTTTCCGATATGACAAACCCCAAGTAAATGAGTTCTCTCTTCATAAATGAAGACTTCCTCATGTTGATTAACAACTTCTCTTGCTGTAGTTTCCTCATTAGTGCAGCTGAATTCTTTAGAAGCTCTTCTTTTGATTTGCTGAAAATTAAGATGTCATCCAAATAAACAATGACAAACTTACCAATAAACTCTTTTAGCACTTCATTCATCAACCTCATGAATGTACTTGGTGCATTCGTCAAGACAAACGGCATGACCAGCCAATCATACAACCCTTCATTAGTCTTGAAGGCTATCTTCCATTCATCGCCTTCCCTCATGTGAATTTGATGGTATCCGCTTTTCAAATCCACCTTTGAAAAAAATTTTGCTCCACTTAAGCAGTCCATCAAGTCATCCATTCTCGGCAGTGGAAATCTGTACATGATGGTGATTTTGTTAATGGCTCTGAAGTCTGTACACATTCTCCATCCTCCATCCTTCTTCGGACTCAGTACTGTTGGAATGGCACACGGACTAAGACTTTCCCTAACCAGTCCTTTATCCAGCAGCTCCTGTACCTGTCTTTTGACCTCTTCGTTCTCCTGCGGCGTCAACCCGTACGCTGCTTTGTTCGGAAAAATTGCTCCTGGTATGAGGTCTATATGATGGCTTATGCTCCTCATCGGTGGCAACGAATGAGGTAATTTGTCCACCACTATATCAGCGAACTCTTCCAGTAGTTCCTGAATTTCCTTTGGCAGATCATCCACTCTTGTGCTGGTCAAAACAACTTTCGGTTTCCTGACCACAAAGAATTGTGGATCTTCCTTCTTCTTTACTTCTGCTAGAAGTTCCTTCCCACTCATGAGTAGTATAGTATTTCTCGGCTCTGGTTTTACTTCTTTATCCTTAATTGGATTCAGCGTATGTGCTCTTCCATTCTTCTCCAAAGTGTACGTATTCATTTTCCCATCATGAATTACGTTTCTGTCATATTGCCATGGTCTTCCTAGCAATACATGACATACATCCATAGGAATAACATCTCATAAAATCCTATCATTGTATCTTCCTATCTTGATGTCAACTAAGCACTGTTTAGTGACATTTACCTGATGTCCCTTCTGCAGCCATGAAACTTTGTATGGCCTTGGATGATCTGTCATCTCCAGCTCTAGTTTCTCCACCATCTCGGTTGAAACGAGATTGTCGGTGCTGCCACTGTCTACAATGACCTTACATTTTCTGTCCTTGGTCTTGCATGTGGTTCTAAAAAGCCTATTTCTTTGAACTGCGTCCTCCACCTCCTTCTCGGGTGTTAAGAGAACCTTACGCATCATCAATGACCTTCCGTCTTCTGTGTCTTCTTCCTCGGCATCTCACCTCTGTGCTTGGGTGATGTGAGCTTCTCCTCCATCCTTCCTCCTATCTGGACAATCAACTACCTTGTGTCCATTCTTTGCACATATGAAGCATGTGATGACTCCACCTCTGCCTCTTCCTCTACCTCTGGTACGAGGAAATGTGTTCACGTTAGCATATCCTCTGCCTTGTTCTATCTGCGCCCTTTACTGTTCAACGTGCTGGCCTCGCTGTGAACTTCCACCTCTTTCTGTTCTCATCTAAGGATTTTTCCAGTCATCTTTAGATTTCTGGAACCTATCTTGACAAACAGACTTACCTTTTAGTTGGCTCCTACCTCGGCTTCGCTTTCCTAGCTTATGGCTTAGATTTTCCTCAGCTTTCGGAGCCATCTGGTAAGTGTCCTCAACCGTTCTAATGGTCGTCATGCTTAATTCGTCCTGAATGTCATATCTCAGACCATTCAGGTATCTGGAAACCTTCTCATCATTGCTCTCGCGATGACCTGCTCGGATATTGAGCTTGTAAAACTCTTCGGTGTATTCCTTCATCATCATCAATTTCTGTCTCAGGTTTTGCATCCTCCTGAATAGTGTGATTTGATAATCCCTTGGGATGAACTTTGCTTTCATCGTTGCAACCATTCGATCCCAACTTTTAATCTTTTTCTTACCTTTGCAATGTCTATCTGCTTGAAGCTCGTCCCACCATAATGCTGCGTGTCCCTTCAATTTCGTGACAGCATGCCTTACTTTTTTATCTTCTTCGATGTCTTCATAATCGAAGTAGGTGTCAAGAGCTCGGATCCAATCCAGTAACTCTTCTGCATCCATATTTCCTTCATAAGTCGAAATGTCCATCTCTGTCTTTGAACTCATCTGGGCGATAGCTTTCATTAATCGCTCATTTGCTGCATCTTCCGCTGGGATTTCTCCTGCTCCCTGTCCAGCGTCACCTTCATCCTCAGATTCACTGGTATCTCCTGCATCAGCTTTGCGCCTTTGCTTTACTCCCATATCCACAATCATAGAGAGTAATTCTTGCAGTTGTCTTTATACTTCCAGATTCTGCCCTGGCCTACCTCTTTCTCTGGATGATTCCCTTTCCAACTCTGGATCGGGTGATTGTCTATCTCTTCTCCTTGGCAGCATGGTGAATTTCCCTTTCTTCTCTGCTACAGAAAATAAAGAGATTTTCTCGCTCTGAAACCACTTGATTCAGTACGCACCACCCAGGGTACGTTCGCAACTACCAGGACCTTTTTCTTCTTAGGCCCGAAGAGCTACAATGCCCTTCAGATCCCGTATCGGGACCTTTTGTCACCCACAGGATACTCTATTGATCTCCCGGCAGTCTTCTCGGGAAATCGGGTTTTGCGTTTTCGCGAATCTTGTGGGCACGTTCCTCGTGCTATCCAAAACCCCAAACCCCGATGGGTCTCGAGGCCGATGCTCCCTTGTTCCTGTCGGGGATTTCCCTATCAGGAAATCGGCGTATGCGATGTCGTGTTTCACTGCCTCCCCAAATCTCTGAAACCTAATTTGCGATGGCACTCTCGCTGTGGCGCTAGCCCCTCCAACTTCTCCTTCCTCGTGTGACCTGTCAATCCACGTGACCGTGTCCTTCCCCCTTCTCGGGATTTCGGAGTTTGCGAGTTTGCAATGCAAAGAACTCGCACTCCCAGAATTCCCGATTCTCCAATTCCTGACTCCACCTGGCATTGACCCGCTGCAAGGTATGACCTTCTGCCACCTGGCTTATATCCTAGCGCTTATGGCCCACACTCTATTGGCGATCGGGAAATCGCGTTTCGGGAAATCATGATTCCTAATGCACTGTGTCACAGACCTCTCCAGATCCCGAACTCCGATATGCGATGCCACCTATCGTCACCTCAAGGTGAGACTTAACCCTCTGACACCTATCCTCCACTAGGCGTCTTTTATCCTGTCGAGAAATCGCGGATCGCGAATTCAACATACACAATGCGCTTGACTCCGGAAGTTCCGAATTGCCGAACCCCGACTCCTCGGGATCCCTCGCCACGTGTCCCTCCGATCAACGGCTCTAACCACATCGGGAAATCACCGATCGTGATTTCTTGATGCAAATGTTTTTCATTCCTGGAAACCCCAATGGCTCCAAACGCCGATTCACCAGGATCTTCCGCCATGTGTCCTTGCCGATGAACGGCCCAAAGCGCTCGTCGGGAAATCGCGGATCGCGATTCCTTGATGCGAGATTTCTACGCCCTCGGAAATCCCGATATCCCGATTGACTGAACCCCGACGCTCCCTAGCTCCTTGACACGTGTTCTGCCGAGATCAACGACTGAGATCCTTTCTCGGGATTTCAAGACTTTCAAGGTCTCGAGTCTCTTACCTTATGAATCCCCGATTTCACCAATATCCTGATGACTCCTATCCTGCTCGCTGGGGCTTAAACCCTGCGCAACTCCCCGAGATCTGACGGCTGACAGGATTTCGTTAGTCCCCTCGGTGAATCCTGACCGTCGATTTCTCCTCCTTGAGGATTCCTTGAGAACGGCTAAGTGTTCCTCCTGAGGATTTGTTTCCAAGACTTACACTGGCGCTTACCCTCCTGAGCTTGTCAACTCTGACTCTCTCAGAGGCTTTGCGCACACTTCTCGTGCTCGACCTTCAACAACTCTCAAAGTGTTGAGCCTCTCAGACTCTGTGCACTTCTGGCAACATTAGTATATTCCTTCCTTTGCTCAGACTAGCCACTGAGACTTCAAGTTCATCCTGCACTTCTCCTGCACGACTCTACCAACCCAAACCAACTTCTGGGTGAATGAGAATAAGGGTTTAACTGTCGAGCCTCATAAACGCACTCTATGCAGATGAATTCAACTGCACTCTATGCAGGAATCTCTTGGCTCAGACAAAGAAACAATTGAAACTTATTCTCTCCTCTCTCAGACTTCAGTTAAACCTCTGAAATCTTAAGCACAGCATATTCAAAACAAATGCATGACCAGAAAACAAACATTCATGAGCACATAAACAACATACACAGAGAAACAACACCAGCCATGAAATTGAATCAAAGACCCTCTTCTATTAATTCAAAAACATCTGTACATGGGTTTTCTTCACAAATTCTCTGCTTGCTCTCTCTTCTTGCTCCTGAATGAATGATTATGAATAATGTTACAGTGTACAAGTGAGGGTGTCTATATCCGTTTTTCCCTCTCGGACTCTAAAACTGTCTAATCTAGACTTAAACATCTATCTACCTGCATTAAATCTAATAAATGCCTCCTATCTAATTCAGACAAGAGTGTAAGGCTCGAGGTCTATTACAATACAACATGCGCTCCTTCATAAATGTTTCATTGAAGGATATGGCGCTTCATCTTAATTGAAAATTCAAAAAGAGTTATCAAGCTTATATGTCGTGTTTAAAAACACATGCGCTGGCTCCACGCTTGCTGAGTTGGCGATGCTCCTTCATCACATTGCATGCTCCTTGGTTGTTCACTCTTTTGAAGATGTCCTTCACTTTCACGAACACATATCTGCACACATGGACACATGAATAACTTTAACGAGATCAAATCTAATATATATGAATTAATAATAGATAAAATCATACCATTAAGACACAAAAATAGTAATTTTCTATGAATATCATAACAATCATATATAATCGATTAGAGGGGAAAGTCATGTGCATATTCTATTAATAAAATGAAAGGCTTATAGTTTACAATCAAGAGACTTGAAAAATATCTTCCCAATCTCCTTGCCCGATCTCTGTGATCAATCTGACGGTATAATTTTACTCTATCTTTTCCTCCCTTTTCCCATGAGAGACCCCCAATATATAGGATGATAGGGATAATATGGTGGAGAAATTGAGACACTCAAGGTATCAATATTCTTGAGGTCGAATTACGAGAAATTTGATTCTTGATTATATCTCCTTGTAATGAATCCTAATTATGGAGTAACAGACCCAGTCACACCTTGAATTCTTGTAGTAAGGGATCGATCACAAATTGAAAGAGAGCAAGTCATGACCATCAACGTTTGGTCACATGTTGTAAAGGGACAACATGTGACCAGGCAAAAAGGTACTAGAAACTCAAGGGAAAAGTGACATAACTTAGTGTCTCAGCCTGCTAACCTCTAGATGATGTCCATTAGGTAATAAAGTGGAAAATAATTGTATAATAGCTAGCGGTTGGTCCCTCGAAGGGGCAAGTGAAATTGGATTTCTATCAATAAAGGTATCATTTTTTGTGTTTTGGTTCTCTATATTTTGTTGTTTCACTAATATTAGATTCAATATTTCAGTTTTCTACTTATTAAATACATCTGGTACCTAACACGTGGTATCAAAGCACTTTCCTTTGCATAAATTGTTGGAAATTTTTTCTAGGTTAGAGATGTGTATTGTTGGCGTCTTTAAAGCACAAAGATCTGTCGTTCAGTAGATAAAACTGCATCTAGAGAAGACTACACATAAGAAATAAAGATGGTTTCACGAGGTTACTCAAAAAAAATGTTTCACCATGTTGGAAACCTCTGTAACCCCTATTGGTACCCCTTCGAGTAATACCACATCAGGAAAAATATATACATGGTCATCACTCCCACATACCATCAGGTATATCAGGTGTCCCCTAGGTCTCCTAAAACCAGCTCTAGATCATTCAATTGGTCGCCTGACTGCTATAGTGACATTGAGAATAACAATCAGGAAGATACTCTCTAGTACCTCGGTAATCGGGTAGTACGACTAAGGGTACGATCAAGCCTCCTTAGTTGGTGCCCTGAGATATTGGGCCGAGTATTACTGTTTGACCTTGCATGTATATCAAAGATCTATAACAAATGGAAAACCCTTATCTGTAGGAACCTTGAAAATGCTAACCCTTGGGAAATGAACATAAGAAAAAAGGAACATAAGAGATATATTATCGTGCAACCCTCCCTCTTGCATTCTGGTTGTGAAATTCCTACACAATTTTTCGTATTAACAATTTGGGCAATTCATCATTGCAGTATTCTTGAGGCTGGAGTATAACTCTGCAAGAGAAAGAAAAAGTATAATGGTCCTATTGGCACCCTTATTCGGGACCTATCCCATTGGATTCCTCTCTTCGCCTTGATCATCATGGTACCTATCATTTTTACGAATTATTTTTCTCATGGTCCTGACACTCTTATTTGGGACCTATCCCATTGGATTCCCCTTTTCGTCCTAAACACCATGGTACCTATCACTTGTAAGACTTTTTTTTCCCATGGTCCCACCCACCCTTCCTGAAACCCTTATCTTCCACCTATCCCAGTATACTCCTCTATTTTCCTTGTCTGTCGTGATACCCTTCACCCATAACTTATTTTTTATGTGTGGACCCACTAAGCTACCATGTGTTGTTTTTGTGCTTTTGATGACTCTATATTACTAGTTTATGATGCCTATTATTCTCACACTCTCCATATTATCATATGTCACATGGGACTCATGCTATGTCCTTGACTAGTGTATGGCACCTTAATGACTACAAAAATCCTAGAACAATGAATTTCATTTGTTACGCTCACCTTAACTCCAAGTTTCCATATGATACATTTATTCTTGTGATGACCCTATATTAGAGTGTGTTTCCTCTCTCGCTCATGTTCACTCTTAGTCGATTTATGTCAACTCACACCTTTTTCCAATGTCATGCCAATGTCATCAACTTCTTTCTCTTGCCTTTGTTAGAACTACCCTAACACCACAACCTCCCATATTTACCTTTTCATCTATCCTCCATCCTTTCCATAAGAAATCATGTTGCTAATCCTACCTCACTTTTGGTAAGATGCCAACCTCTGTGATGTAGGTATCTAGCTAAACATGTTCTTGCAATGTTCATTGCTCATTCTTGGAAATTAAAGTATGTATTAGTCTACCCCTTGTATATTGAACATATTCATGATGTACCCAAAATTTTGGACCTCATTATTATTGTCATTTTTCTATGCTCCAACAATTGTGCAAGTGACATCCACAAGTCTCTTCCTATTATATTAGTAATATTCCACTTATTATTATCAAGGAAGGAGTTGATAACTATCCCTTATATACACTATGCCTAAATTATCGAGGCATCAAATAAAATTATGTTTTTACAAGAATATATGAGTCAATGTCATAAC
>JZKD02S0280433.1:829630-840289 GCA_000966675.3 Picea glauca
CAAACTTTTCTTTAGTCTCACATGACTAGTTTTGGATTAGTCAACAACCCTAACTTGAAATAATCATAACTATGTACCTGTAATGAATAAAGATTTGAAACTGATATACAATGTTCTTCAGTGTTTTTTATGCAATTCCTCCAGTTTTCACTACTTAAAACCTCTCAGAAAAAGAGTTATAGCAAAAATGGCATACCTTGCTGAATTCTGGCTTATTCTAGAGAGTGATATTGTAAAGTGTGCCCCACACGAAATATTTTTTGAATGGATATGAAAATGTTACATAGAATACTACAGACTTTTCTATAACCAAAAACTTTGGTCTTACTAAATTTGGATCTATCATGAAGAAGTTATGATGTTTTTACCTGAAACACCTGTTTTAGACTAGTTTTAGGACTAGCCACAAACCCTATTTTCCACGGAGTGTAACTCCAAAAATAAAACGACCCACAAGCTGATTTTTTTACCAAAGATACTTGGATATGTTTCCTCAATGGAATAAAAATTTCACGGTCTAAATAATTCTAGAAAAACAGTTATTGCTAAAATGGTGAGATGACCTGTAAATAGCATACCTTAGAAAGCATCATCAAAAGAATTTATCATCCCTTGAATTTGAGCCTTCTTTTCTTCACCTTCCTTCTGAAATTTGGCTTAGATATCCTTTGGTTACCTTAGATACCTATAGATATTCAATATTCTCAAGTGTGATCTAAAATGAGAGAGCCTTGCCTCTTATTTATACTCTCCAAGTAGCTTCCTTAAAAACATCTTCTAGTTCACTTTGCCCACTTTCCTTATTTTAGGGTTAACACACTTCTAATTTCTCCATTAAATTTATTATTTAAATAATTTATTTTCTATTCACTTTGAATTATAGTACACTCATCACTTCACTTTATTATTTACCTTCTAAAATCTCTTAAACCACTTTGACTACTTTGACCTTTTGGGGCTTCTAGATGATGTATGAGGGTCATCCAACTTCGTAAGGCCATAACTCTCAAACCGTGAGGAGTTATGTGACATTCCACATACCACCAGAAATGGAATGAAATGCACTATCCATATAGAATAGTATTACATGAAAATATATCAAAACTCATACCATTATCCATCAAACAAACTTGGGTCCATTATCCAAACCTGGGTTCTCCAACTTCTTATGGCCATAACTCTCTAACTGTGAGGAGTTATGTGATGTTCCACATACCACCAGAAATGGAATGACAAGCACTATCCATATAGGATATTTTCAATAACAAATTAACTGACCTTCATCTCATTATTCCACAAATAATCATGGGTTCTCTAACCATACTTCTAGGATAACTCAATCCGCAAAGCGTCTTCCCATGAGGGCTTTCACCATAAGGGGACCACTTTGGAGTTCATCCTTTGTGCTATCGAGATTTGTTCAAGGGTTAACATTAATAACAACCAACCTTAATCAACATCTTTGGTTGCCTTCAAAGTGTCAGGTAACTTATCATCAAAATTTTCAAGTATGTTATATATAACCACACTTTTATTTAGATCTAAAGAAAATTAAAGTTGGTATTGAAATCAAAATATTGTAATTTACCTTGATGTACTAGTTATATTTTCTCATGATTTTTTCAAAATATTCTCTTTTGCATCATCGATGATCACCTTCCACTCCCTCTTTGGAATTGAGGGAGGATGCTCATACCTAGGATTTCCTGCCAATCTTCGTCTGTAAACATCCCGCATATATTTTAAATATTCTCTCATTGCAGAGGTGATTGTTTTTTTATTGAACGTGTCTACTCCAAAGAGGCCTTCAAGATAATCCATAAGTTCCTTTTTGAGGTTAGAATTCTAGAAATTCCACCTCATGCGTAAGGTTTCCCCAAAAATAAACAAGGCCTTGCTCTCTAGGTGCCTATAAAAATGATCATTAATTTAAAATTAATAATCTAGATGTTTTGTGTATGAGATGGACAACATGAAACGATTAAAATATGAAAAACTACCCGGGAGTATTATTTGTTTTAATGGAAATCCATTATCATCGACCAAAAATGTGAACGGAAGAGTCCCCGTGCTTGTCACGCGTCTAGCTCCAGGAAATGCAACCATGTCAACCACATCACCAGCCTCATCTTTGTCACCATCTCTAGAGGTGTGTGTCATGGATCCTATCTAAATTAGGTGTGGAAGATGGAGAAGTAAATAGTACTCTAGCATCTCTATGACCACCCGCATCAGGACTCTGTAGCATCTCTGCAGTGCCACTACTACCAGCACCGGGCTAAACAAGCTCCAAAAATCTCTTTATAAAAAAGAAAATGTTTTTTTGTGAGATAATGTAAAAGTTAAAGAACAAAGTTTCATAATTGAACATATGAGTACATTAGAAAAAAACACTTTAAATTATGGTTATTACCTTATATGTGTTAAGTTATGACATAAGGAGATTGATCTTTTCTAGGACGTCGAGAGTTTGATCTAGATGATCTAATCAGCTAGCAAGTTCCTTGTTCGCTTTAATGATCTTTTTTTTTTATTAATACCATCGGAACAGGGGATGAATACAACCCCTCCTCATCAGCGGAATCATGATCAACATGGTCTGCTGACTGCATATAATTTCAACAAAAGCAATGTTATTTCAGTAAAATTATATAAGCAAATAATAAAATTCACGTAAAATGAAAGTGGAAATTGATAATCATTTACATGTTCTGTGGCTGGCCCTTTTCCACGATCATCCGACCATATTATAATATAATTATAACCCCCAAATATTTAAAAAAAATTGTTAACGATAACAAAAAAATTGATTTTCACCCAAATAAAATCAACCTCAGCAATCAAGCTCCTACATTATTATAAAATTGGGACCATGAAATATTTAAAACAATGTTAAAGATAAAAAAAAATATAATGCAATAAGTAGAGGTTTCTTAAAGAGGTGTTGCATAAGTACCCGCACACTATTAGTCGATTTTTCTATTCGATTCAAATGGTAATCCACTAATAACTCTTCCCCAGGAGCTATCTTTTTTATTGCACACAGGACTACCCGATTCTCTTCGCGTCCCTCATATATGAAATTCAGTTGCTTGCTTGTTGTCTCGGGTCATGTGTTGTTTATAAACTCTGTGATATTGTTGGAAGCTTTAGGCCTTCCATCAATACATATAGTGGCTCCCTTATTTTTATCCTTGTTTATTAGTTGTATATAATTTGCGGCAAGTGCATATCTCTGCATACTTCGCATGTACTGGACCAACCGCATCCAATCGTTATAATTGTAACACGGTCCGACATAGTCCATCAATTCAGTTACTGTATTGTATTTTATAATTATTTCATCCATGGAAAATATCCCCAGGCCATGCAGGGAGGATGGTGCAATGCGATATGTCCTATTGTTGACAATGAAGTCAGCATCTATAGGAGGTAGTTCAATAGGTACCCATTTTTTCACCAGATTCTTATACCTGAGTGGCACCTCTATGTCTCCTATTCTCTCATCATCATAATAGCATGATCCTCCATTGGCAAGAAAAAATTCCATGCGTCTACAAAATTTTCTTCTTACTTTTTCACCTATGCTCATTTTTTGCTTATCATATATACTAGATGCAGTCTCATTTCCCTCTATTTGTCCTAATATTTCCTCACTCGATGAAGAAATATCTAACAGGTACCTATTTGGTTGTACCTTCAGTTGCATGTGCACGTTTTGTTAGTGAGTAGTCCATCCTCATCCTAGTTCCAATTTTTGAACTTTTGTTTCTATATTCAAAGTTCTAAATAAATTTTTTATATCTTTAGTTTTGGATGCACAATTAGACTAGGGTGAAATTACCAATATTAGTAGGGGCACTCATGCATGTAGTGGATTCCCAACTTAGTGAAGGGTATGAATCTCTATGTGGGTGCACCTTAATTTGACTCACTTATCCATGCAAGAAATATGCGCTATGTTTAGATTTCACACTACAGAATATTGGTCAACCACCTAATGTAATGTGATATCCCTCTTGACTTTGGACATATTAATGTGATAACACTAAGGACATGATAAGTTTATCATATGGATCTAAGAAAAAAATAGTAGTAAGGTTGTTGTTTGTTGGATCTGTGCAAATTAGAATTATTATAAGAAATGTCCATTGAAAATGGGGGTCAATGTTATGGAGTAAGAAATCCAACCATCAGTTGGTGTGTTGCAAATCTTGGGTGCTTTATTTGGAAATAAGTCTAAGGCAAGCCAAGAGTAGAACTATACAAATATTAGTTTTGTTCAAGCCAAAATTAGAACTATACAAATATTAGTTTTGTTCAAGCCAAGAGTATAACTATACAAATATTAGTTTTGTTCAATCCAAGTTGAATATTAAGTTAGTTATGGTGATGGTTAACAATAGTGCAACCCACATTTTTATGTAGGAAGTAGTGGTTGTTAAACTCAATGTGAAGTTGAAATTGGTGCAGTGTTTTTTCAAGGAAGTAAACTCTAACACAGGTAGGGCGGTTGGCTTGGCTAAAGTAGTCAACTTATATCTTGGACACTAGAGTGGAACTACCAGTTTCAAAGTGGTACCCATGGATGACTTTGAATTTGTTTTTGTGAAAGAGTTTATGAGGATGTGATAGGTGGCACAAATCCCTCACCTTAACAATTTGTTAAGATTTGATGACACAAAAATTCATGTAATTCTGATGTTGAGGGGGAAATAGTGCAATCACTAGGAGACTACCATGACTATGATTACAACAACCAATCATGCAATAGTGCAACCTTACAAAGAGGAAGTTGGAGGTTTTAAGACATCAAAGAAGATCTCGAGTGTAGGTTTTTGGTAACCTTTGGTGGATGATTGCCCACACAAAAAGTTTTTTACTAGGTTTGAATCCATAGTAAATAACACTATGTCTACAATATCCAAAGTAGTGGATGTCTATTTAGAGAATTAAGATGGTCTAAACTTTCGTTGGATGGTTCATTTGACTTAAGCAGTTCTAGAAAAAATGGCGTAGACTTTAAGGAAGGAATGGATTCCAATGTTAGTGTTTCTAGTGGCATTGGTAGCCACTTTCCATCCTTTTGTCACTAAACAAAATCATAGGATGACTCACTACTATCTTGGAAGGTAATGGAGCCAAAGCACTCCACAAGGAAGTAAGTGCCTAGTTTGGTGTAAGTTGGTAGGACTTAGCATATTTTAAATGTGAGATCATGCATTTGAGTCTATTAAAGAGATAATCACATACAAAAAAGTGCATTAGAAAATCCGAGTAGGAGTGTTTGATTCTACAACACATGATGATGTACTTTCATGGTTTTCAATGTAGAATTGGACTAGCTACCTAGCTTGTTTGAAGGCATGAAGACAAAGGTGTACTAAGGCATGGAAAATTGGATTTGAAGCTAAGTACAAGTGTGTGTGGCAATGTGAAGAAATTGAAGTGAGTTTAGTTGAAAATGGATGGTGAGTCTGTGTAGTATAGTAGTTAGTTGATAGAGACATGTAGAATTTACAAGGATGTTGTTGGGGAAACATTGAACATAAGTGGGGGAGGATGTAAGGATTTTTTTTTTCCCTTAAAGAACAAATGCAATTTCCACGTGTACTATCTTGATCAAGGTGAAGGAAAATGGGATGATTCGGTTGTGACATAGGAACTTGACATGATGTAGCCACACACATTACAAGCTACATTGCAATATGGGTGAGGTGCTCACTAGAGTGAAACAAGTTGTGCATATGGTGCATAGCGATTTGTCTTAAGTTGGATGAAAAAAGTGTCATTGTCTTGGTGGAGAAAATGGATGATAAATATTAATGGAGAATACATCGTAGTCAAGGATGGAAGAGTGTGAATTTATAGGTTGGATAGGTCTGCAACATGATAAGGTTGTAGGTAGCAAGTGAGTCACTAGAAAGAACACCACAACAAGGAACACCTTAGTGGAAGTGTTTTAGGTTGCATCACTTGACATGCATAACTTAGTTGAGAATATGGGTGTGGGAGAGTCACCCACTAATGAGTGGTGTGGTAACAATTGAAGCATTGTGTTCAATTCTATAGTGTATTATGGAAGCATTCAAGGTGTGACAAAGTTTGCAGTGACAATGATCCAAGGAGGGAGAACGTTAACAAGATCTTCAGGAGAACTACTCCAATTTGAGGCCTACAAGAGGCAAAAATCAATTTCTGTAAAGCAAGACTGCAATCAACATGTAGGTCCAAGTTTGCAAGCAGGACATATAAAAACACTTAATGACTACATGGATTTCCCACCTGATTTTGAAGGTGGGAATGTGGTCTACTATGTTGCTAATTCCCAAAAGGTGGTGGGGGCACACATCTCCTCCCTACATGTAATTTCATTCTGCTTGTCTAATCAATTGAGTTAAATAGGCTAATAAGGGCTTGGAAGTCTCAAATAGTTGTGTTAGTTGAATGCCATCTAGTTCTTAGTCAACTTAGTAATGTAGATTGGGGTTGTAAATATGATTTGAAAGGGATCCTATTTTATTATATCCTATCATAAGGTAGTATCTAGTGGATTTATTGTAATGTGGAAAGACATTGGAAATGTCAACCAAATAAGCTTTATGGCAGACAATTCAAGACATTAAGCTATTATGCACGTCCCAACAAATGGTCAATAACTCTGTATTGTCAGAATCCATGAACCTACTAATACTAGAGACAAAGAAAGAGATGCATTCTAGGGTACAAATTAATATTGGAGAAGCTTTGGATCGAGGAAATTTTAACAATACTTCTTATTCACGTGTTGCAAAAGGGGTTTTGAAGAATATTGAAAGAGGAATCTCCACCTACAATTTCAAGTTCATATGTGCATTGGAGAGTAAGCTATGCCAATTGTTATTTGAACCTATATTTCAACTATTTTTTTCTTAAGAATTAATGGCAACACCACATTTTTGTGAAGATAAAAATTCGATTAATCTTAGTGAATGGTTGCATATTATAAGGGGAAAGTGGGAGGATGTATTTACAATACAACTATATTTGGGTGGTGAATATTTTATGTGGTGTAATTACAATACAACTACATTCCTTGGCTAAGGTTTGGAGTAGGACATTAACATTCCTTGGCTAAGTTTTGGAAAGTTTTGATTGTAAGGGGCCAATTGTTATTGCTACACATTTACTTTGCTTGTTTAGAATATATCAAGGATAGAAGTTCAAGGTAAAGTTTGAGTACCCATCAATATAGATGTACCAAGACTCATGGATCTAAGGGATAATAGCATGGTTTATGGGGAGAACCAAGGTTAAATTAGGCCATGGATAGTGAGTGGAGAAACCACTTGAAAGAAATAAGGAAAGATATATGTTCCATCAAAAGAGGGATATGTTGAAGAGGTCGGGAGAGGGTCAGATCAAGGAAAACAACTATTGATCTAAGACGAGGGGCTTCCCTCTTGCTTAGAAGAGAGGTGAGTTTCAAGGTAAGAGGGAGGTTTAGTGAGTTTAATGTGAGGAACTCACAATATATCAAGGCCTTGTGATAAATCTAGCTCAACACCTTGGAGGTAAACTAAATGGTTGTATATTCCCACCTTCGCCTCCCATACTTGGATGAGTACGTGGTCATATACCATGGATGCAAGAGGGTGGAATGTTTAACATGTTCATGATTGGATTATAGTTTCTCTAAACGTTAGTTTTGAAGCTGCATGTATTCTTGTCCAAGAGGTTGGGAGAATGTTGGGAGAAAGAAGAGGAACCTCACTTATTTTCAAGAAAAGGGACACAACACTCCCTATTGTAGGGAAAGGCTAGTATAAGAAGTAGCATTTACCAAATAGAGGGGGAATAAAATTAGTCTTTGATCACTTCCAGAATGGGATCATCCTTTTTAAGCAGGACAAGGACTAAAATATCTTCAAGGGAATTTGATATATTTCCATCAAGGACATGGACAATTCTAATGTGGACAATTTTTCATGGTGGCATTTCTCCCAAACCTCTTCATGAAATATTGTGAATCTATGGTGCATGTACAAATATGTGAGATGTGGGTTTATGATAATATTTTGAATTCTCCAATCACATTCTCCATTGACCTTGTGTAAACCATTCCATTTGGTGTTTTTTGCACTAAGTGTAAAGAACAATGTTGGAGAATTATAAGACGTAAGTTAGGTATGAGTTATTTGTTACCTCTTTATTCCCTTTTATTTAATGGTATCCATATTTTGTATTGATCAAATGAGGAATTAACCTGGAAATGATGCCATTAGACACAAACTCAATCCTAAGGCCAACTAACGAGAAAAAAAAACACACGCTAATTAATCTAGGAGTCAAGCATGCAAACAAACCTTCTCACAAATAAGCGCTAGTTAGTGATGGAATCCAACATCGCGGAATTGATACATGAAAGGGATGATTTTCGGCAGGTGGGAAAGTTACATTGACAACCTGCAACGAACTAACGCCCTGGTGCAAGTTGCTTCACCAAGTAGTGGGAAACCCTCCAAGGAGTCCGAGTGATTCTAGCCAACGTCGATCCCAGGTAAAACACCACCTTCCCTGTGTTGTCACCTTGTGTAGGAAGTCTAAAATATTATGACCTCTACGGTACCACCTACGATACCAAAGCAGAGGGGGGATAGTCGATAGTCGACACCAAGACCAATATAATAGGGTTGATTACTCCGAGGGACCCAATGTGACCTCGTGATTGACCCTTGTGTTAGAAGGGCTTCCCAAATTCAGTGATATAGCAACTGGATTTCACTCCCTAAATCAAGGATTTATGTTTGTTTAGCACTTTGAAAAGTTATTCTCACAATCCTATTCCAAATCTCTACACCTAGGCTAAGATGGTTTTGAAGAGCCCTAGAAAAGTTGCTAGATAAATTTTAATTAGCGCTTGATTTTAGGATGTTGTTACTCAAAGGAGTAGTTGTGAAACTGATGGCGTTTTGACTCGACTCTTTAAACCATGCAAGAGGAAAATGAAATGAAAGAATTTCAACTTCGATGAAAACTAGCCATGGGAAGGAGAAAGAGGTTTTAAGCAAAGAAATAATTTCTTGATAGATTACTATGTGTGTAGTACTGCTAGTGATAAAATGTATGAGCTAATTATCCAGATAAATGGAAGAAAAATGACCCAAATTTTAAAAATACCATGAAAATGTCATATTTCACTTAGTACACCTATACAACATTGAATCAAATGTCATCATTTATAAAATAGTAAACTTTTATGATTATAGAGACCACCATACACATCTTGAATACTCATAAGGATCAAGGGGGCTTCGCCTTGTTGACCAATATCTTATCATGTTCATTCATAAAGGGTTTTTTTTAATTATGAAAAATAGAGTCAATATATAGTAGGTATTGGGAGCCTTGTTGAAGGTAACCCAACCTTGGAGAGAGATATAATATCACCTACATAACAACAATTGTGATGTGAACATGTTCTATTATCTTATCAATGAGGCAAGCATACCTATGTTCATGATGATAATCATGTTAATTACAATATGAAACCATAACATGTATAACATGATACATTTGAATTCGGGTCATAATACCTCTATGAAATAAATGTTACTTATGATTGAAATATGTGATGAATGGGTGTTGCCTTGATGAGCACCAAAACTATTATAATAAACAAATCCCACTAGAAAAGTGTTTTGAACATGTTGATAGCTAATCATTGATAATCCTATGTTGATGGTTCAAAAATAATTAAAACTAGTCATATTTCATGTTCATTGGTATTCAACTAGATCTAGCTATGGTCATCATGATGTACAAATTATCCATAAGGTGACATTAGTGAGGGCATGTATCATTGATTCTAGAAAGGCATTGTTGAAGGCATGAGGTGAAAATGTTAGCATGGGGATGGAAAATGAACATAAGAAAACATCGTTAATTAATGACCATCAAAGGTAGGAGGAGAGCGTTGAGAGGAAGGAAATTTCATGGAAATGAAGGTGACCTTATAACTATAGGCTACAGGATGCAACAGCCAAATATAACCTCTTAGGGAAGATAGTAAGGGAGTGGTGACTAGTCTCAACTAAGGAATTCCATATTGAATTCATCCCTAATCAATACAATGAACTAAAGGGAGATAATCAAAGATGAACGGATCGAGGAAATAGGTGGTCAATAAGAGAGTGAGTGAGGAAGATGGCAGCCCCAACAAATTTATCCTGCTAGCTGCAAAAATCAAGTATACCCAGTCTTATACTCCTCCAAGAATCACACCCTTGGAGATGAACTCCATCCTTATTTTATAGATGAATCCCTCAACTACCTCCATAATAAAATATTCAAGAAAAATTTGGACATATTTCCTTAGGTGAAGCACCTCTTATAAAAAAACCACTCTAATATGGCTTCCTCTTATTGGGAAAAATTGTCCTTGAGAAGGTGAATGATTCCAAGTGTTTACATATGAGCCTACAATGTCTTGCAAATAGAATCACACGGAGGAATTACTCCCATGACAATAACTTTATTCAATAAAACCCTCCTCAAGGATATCTAATGATCTCCTTTAGCTTTGTAATCTATGCTAGCTTCCACCTACATTGTCATTAAAAAATTTACTTATGGAGAGCACTTCTCATCTCAACAAATCATGATCACTACATTCCAACA
>JZKD02S0280433.1:880601-891013 GCA_000966675.3 Picea glauca
ATACCGTATTTTGGACTCCACTGGCCCGGAGAACCAAAAGCGGCTCGCTAGCCCTGAAATTAATGCCTTGCAGGCCGGTAGGTTGATGGCTTGATGAGGGATGGGGAGGTGAACCTCCTATCTGTAGAGCCATCATGAATGACCAGCGCAAGGGTAATCGCGCCACACGCAACCTCGTGAGAGGATAAGGCGTATGGCGGAAGCGATTGAAAAGGGCGGACGCGAGGGGAAACTCTGGTTTTTCTATGCAGAGTGAGTGATCGCAGAGGGGAAGGGATTGCAACCTTCGCTCCTGGACACTGGCGGACAGAGAGACGCAGGTCTCAGGACATTGTGATCTCAGCTCGGGGGTGGCTAGTGTTAAATCCATTAGGAGTCACTACGCCTACGTTTGGGTGGAAACGAGCACCCCTCTCAGCAGTTGCTTCCATTGCTGAAGTTATTTCTGATAAGTGTGTTGCTTATATTGCATTTGAAATTTATATGTTGCCACATATGTTCATAGACTAGTGGAATTGTGAATGTTTTCTGTGAAAGAATGTCTGTGCAGTAATTGTTAAATAAGGAGTAGATATTAGCTCATAGAACCATAAGATAGTAAATGATTTCAGCGTGAGAATGTCCGTGTAGTGCTTGATATGAATGAGACGATATATGCTTAACACCGAGGAAACCGTGCTTGACTTACACTGATAAATGAATCTAATCTTGCCCAGCCATTCTCGGGAAGCTGTCTCCCTTTATCTGCTTCCAGGAATTCCCCGGTAGGGATCTCTTCACAGAGATTTTCTCCTTGGAAAGGTTCACTAAGAACCCAGAACAAGGACTCAAATGCACAGGCCTTATTAACTCTGTACGAGGAGGAACGATCCTATTAAGGTTCCAAGATAATAGTGTTGTGAGATGTAATAAGTCGACAGATGAGATCTCGTCGGAGGATCCATAGTCATTCACGACCATTAGATTAACGGAAGTAACGAAGGCGTTACCTACCTTGCCCCCTTTGTCCTCTACCATCGTGAGCAACGAGAAATTGGGATCGTAAAATCCAAAGACCCAAAAGAACGAATATCGACCGTTAGATCTCGGTCCAATTACCCGTCAGCCGTTGGTTCTAGAGAAGCTACGCAGGGGTTAAGCGTAGGGGTAGGCATGCGAGGAAGAGATCTGAGCCATCAGATCTGGAGCAGAAATCCTGTAAACCGTTGGATCGAGAGGAGTTTCACGGAGTATAACTTCTGGAAGGAGAGTGTGCAAGAGAAATGACCTGAACCGTCGGATCTCAGATCATAGTCCCGACAACCGTTGATCTCGGAAGGACACGTGTCAACATCCTGGAAAGTCATTGGGACAACAGGGTCATCGGGGTTTTGTCGAGTCTGAGAATCGAGGCCTTGTGGTTCTCGCGATCCCGAGAACAGATCCTAACCGTTGATATCGGCCGGACACGTGTCAGCGTTCTAGAGAGTCGGAGTTCGACACATCAGGGATTTCGAATACATAGAACTCTTGCCACCCAGAATCGTGATCTGCGATTTACCGATAAGATCGGAGTCGTCCATCTGAGGGACAGGTGTCGGAGATCAAGGCGCTATCGGAGTTTGGCCTATCAAAAAATTGGAGTTCTCGAGGCCATGAGGACCAAGACATCATAAGACCCGAAACCCCGAGAATCAATCTGGGTCGTTCGTCTGCGAGGACAGGTGGCAAGGGATTGGGCACCGTCGGGGTTTGTTCATTGGGAGTTTCGATGGTAAGGACATTGTGCAACAGGAAATCGCGATCCTCGATTTCCCGATGGGATCAACACCGTCCAAACAGCAGGGACACGTGGCGAGAGATCCCAGAAAGTCAGAGTTCAGCAAATCGGGAATCGGTGTATCGGGGATTTCAAGGACATGAAACCCTTACATTACAAAACCGCGATATGCAAAAACCCAATGCCATCATGAGCCGTTGATACAAGGGACACGTGGCGAGCATCCGGAGAGAGTCGGAGATCGGGATATCGCGAGCCCCGGGTATAGATGTTTTGTGTCATCGCAAATGTCGAAACCCCGATGGGAGGTTATACGGCGGTGGTCCTATGGTAAATGGTCACATGGGCTATTGTATAGCCCAGAGGGATAATGCATTAAGGGCATATCGGGGATCGGAGAGTCGTGAGTTCTGAGGACTCGTTAATAACAACATCGGAAATCCCGAAAATCCGATAGGAGTAGCCCCGAAAGAAGGTAAGACCACGGTCGTAAAGGCAGTGAATCCCAGGCTTGGCCTAGGGAGCTAATGCATAAGGAGCGCATCGGAATTCGAAGGATCGCGAGTTATGGGGAGGGGGAATGAATTTTGACATTAGAAACCTTGAATCCCGATATTGAACCAGGGATTGGCACTTCGCTAATGAGGGTTTCTGGAGATTCCCCATTGTGGGAGTTTAACCCCAAAATTTTTGAAAAATAATGATAGTGGGTGTGTTACACAAACACATCATGTGTAGATCCGGGAACGATCGATATGACAACAACGGTTGACGGAGTCGAAATCCTTTGGTAATTCTCGAGAGTGTGTTGTTCCCAAAAGAGTATAGAACGATGATGCCCATCGTCCCAAGGGGTGTCCTCCATGACGGACATGATCATCTCATCAGTGGGAAAGATAACACGGAAAGGATCAGGAGACAACTCATCAAGAGAGGAGGGAGAAGGTGTTGTCGATTGAATGGTCTGATAAGCGGATTCAACTGGACTTAATGGCATTACGTCGCTGAAACAAAGATGATATCCAAGGTTAGGGACAATCCAAGGGTCGGAAGACACAGGAAGTTCATGAGGTATGGTGGAAATCATATTGATAGAGGAAACTGACGGGCGTGGAAGATCGGGCGATGGAATGGGAAAATTACCCATTAACGAGGAGTCCTTTAAAAGGCCCACACCGACATTCTCATAGCCCGACGGGGTTTTATCTATAAACAACACATTGCCAGTGGGAGTATCGGAATTGAAGAAGGCAAGTTGATCAACAGTAACTACCTTTCCTTGATGAGGAAAACATACGACACGAAAAAGTGTTGACACAACCGCACGCATGTAATCGATCCAGCTACGACCAAGCAGAAGATTATAATTAAGGGGAGCATCGAAGACTTCCACTTCAACTTGGACTGTCTTACCCTCTAGGGTAACGGGCAATGATGGAAGAACACCGTAAGGCTTAAAACCAAGGCCATTAAAGGCTTTCAAAGTATTTTGGGATTCATTTAAGGGAGGAGAGCCAATGGCTTTCCAACAAGAAAAAGACATTACACACGTTGAGGCACCCTCATCGATAACAGTTCGACAAATGTTCTTGTCATAGACAACAACTTGAATTTGAAACATGAGTTGAGGGGGTAACCTGGGAATGTGATCTTCCAAGTCAAAGACTATTAAATTCGTATCTGTTGGGTCAATTCCACCTATAGCTTTCAACAGTGCCTTCCATTGTGCAGGACAAGACTAAAGGACTTCAAGGGCTGACGTCGCTGAAGGTGCCTGGGCCAGATCTTCCACAATGTTGTAGTTCTGGGCCGCAAGAGCATGAGGATTGAAAGCTGATTTCTTAATGACACCTTTAGGGGGTGGTCGTAGAACTGTATCAAGGCTTGGTCGTTTGATATGAAGAGGACCATTGGTAGGTGGAATCGGTGGAGAGGGTTGTACCAAAGCAGGAGGTAAATCGTCAACCTTCTCTTTAGATGGAGTATAATCTTTGGCTCTAGTCGTGAGTGCAACGTTATTCTGCTTAGAATCACCAGTACACATCAAAACATATGACGTGGTAGAAGTAGATGGTTGGTCATGAATGACCAACTGATCCTGTTGTTGGGACGGGAAAGGTTGGGACAAGACTACCAGTGTAGAGGGCTTTGAGGTCCCTTGAAGGAACTTAGTAACCTCAGCTCATCTCGGACAATCCTTTGTGTAGTGATCGTCACCACAGATAAGGCAAGGGTGGCGGGGTTTGCGCTTATCCCGATCTTCAAAAGGGGTATTTTTAGGCTACTCTGTTTGATTATTATTTTTACCCTCCTTATTCTTTTATCTCCCTTTCTTCGATTTATTTTTACCGGTAGGGGTAGATTGAACGGCGTTCACCTCAGAATTTTTACCGATGGAAGTGGCAGGAGACGGAGCATTTTGTACATTAGAAGAAATAGACTTAGGATTGGTGCTTGAAACAGAATGTGATTGGGCTTGGGTAGTACCAATCACACCATCAGCTGCATGTGAAGCAGTTGGAGTAGTTGAAGTGCTGGAAGTACCAGGACGAGGTAACTCAGGTAATAAATCATAAAGTGTTCTCGTTTGCGAATAAACAAGATCAAGATATTGAGCATGACTTATAGCCTTCTCTTCTGTGACAATGTCACCCATGGCAATGTCCTTACCGATTTCATTCACAAATGAATTTGTAAACCATTTGGCCAGTAACTGATCGGGGAGTTCAAGTTTGATGAGACGTCGTCTCCTTCGCCACTCATGGATATGATCAGAAATATGAGTGCCTTTAGTTTGTTTGAAGGAAGTCAAAATCTCAGTCCCAGTATCATAGCGGATCAGTAACTGATAATGTGTAAGGAAATCCATAGCTAGGGTGTTGAATCAGAGAAGAAACCTCGTGGCAATTCGATATACCACTTCGCAGCAGAACTGGTAAGGGTTCATTGAAAAAGACGTAGACGAATAGAGTCATCCATCAATGAGTTGGATGAACACCATAGGTGAAAATTCATAATGTGATTGTTCGGGTCCTCTCCCACTTTGCCATCGAATTTAGGAATGTCTGATGGAAGCTTAGCTGGAATAACAGGCCATTGAGGAGAGTGACGAATAGGATCATTCATAATCCTAGACAAATCTGGCAAATCCAAAGTAGCAAGAAAAGGTAACTATCGATTCACCTGCGGGTACTTGTGACTTTGAGGTGGAAGCCCTATGGGTAAACCAGTAGGACCGTATGTAGTCTACCCATAGTGGGAAGACCCAGGCTGATTCGGTGGTGGTTGGAGAGGATAGCAGCTCGGAGGATTATAACCTTGAGCGAGAACATGAGTTTGAGCATTCGTACCCCAAATAGGATTTGGTACACCTGGATATGGTTGGCCTATAGTAGGGATAGGTTGCTGCCCCCCAGTCATTTGAGGAAGATATTGTAACATCTGATTCCAATATTGGGCCAAAGCAGGAGGTATATTTTGTCCAAAAGGTGGGGTTGGTCCCCCTATCGTAGGTGGAGTTCCAACCAGAAGTTGTGTGCTAATCATAGGTTGTGTAGTAAGTGGATTGTATCTGGTAAGAGGAAATGGAATCATACCACCTTGTCCACCAACGGGAATCTGCAATTTAGAAGTAATGGACGGTATAGTGCCACTAGGATTAGGATTGCCAGAAGAAAATTGAGGGAGTGTCGGAATAAAACCAGGAATAGGATGCCCAGAAGGACCCCCAGGAGTACCAGATGGGGTTTGTGGAGGCATTGGAACAAAAGCATTCAACAAAGCATTCAACACATGATATCTGGGTGGTAGTGTCAGAATGACATCAGGCATTTGTTGGGTATTGATAGGAGCAAGACCAGCAGTAGTGAACCCGGTTGGGACACTTGTAGTAATGGAAAGATGGTCCATTTCGACAGGTAGAGTAAAATGATAAGTGGTATTCACTGGTACAGAATCTGTCTCAGAAAACACCGGAGGGTTGATTTCGGAGACTACAGGCGAATCAGGACTAAAAAGGGTCCTACAGAAATTACCTGACCAAAAAGGATCTTGTCCCTCTTCCCCAGGAAAAGGCCCAACGGCTGATTCAGAAGATGTAACAACTACTTCTTCGGAAGAATTTAATCGCACAAAAGGTCGTTCACTAGGACGAATGCGATAGTCCTCTCTAGTATTGGTAATTCGAAAAGGTTCTAGAGAATCAGTGCGTTCTACCTGTGGAGGTGGTGTAGAAATGTCTGGGACTTCACTCTGCTGAGGAGAGCCCTCAGGAGTACCTTCAGGTGTCGTTGTAGGCAAGGGTTGTGAAACATCCAGATGCTCTGGAGACAAACTTTGCATCCTACGTGACCGTCATGGGGGAGAAATTGTAAACAAGTGACAAGCTCCGTGAAGAAATTCCTAAGGTCAACTTCGAGAAACAAACAACACGCACTAGTAAACAAAATCTAGGAAGCAATCACCAACCAAACAAGACCTTCTAATTTCGAAGCCACTAGTTGGTAATGAAATCCAACGTCGCAACAATGAGACGAGAAGGGGTGGGGCTAAGGTGGAAAATTTACGTTGATGACCTGCTTAATGGACTTACACCCCGGTGCAAGATCCCACACATAATCATGGGTATACCCTCCAAGGAGCCCGAGTGAGTTTGGTCAACATCAATTCCAAGTACCGTGAAGACTTTTCCCTCCACAGACACCTTGGGTAAGAACCTAGAGAGATAGGCCACTAAGGTCACCACAAACAACAGTAAAGCCTAGGGGAACAGTCGACAGTCCAATCCACACACAAGGGCAGGGTATCTAGCCCGAAATCAACTCAAAAGGCTTCCACTCATCATTGTGGTTATACCTCCGAGTGACCCCTGTAATACATGCAATCTCTACACTGATGTCAACAAAGCAAGGTGAGTAACTCCGCCAACACCAATGCGACCTAGTGCTTGAACCTTGTGTGAGAAGGGCTTCCCAGGACAATATGTTGCAAATGGAATTTAACACTCCCTAGCTCAAGATGCTATTGTGTGTTTTTGATCTTTTGGAGAGTGTATCTCTCTTCCTACTCCAAAGCACTATCCTAGCTAAATGTTGGTGTAAAAGAGCCCTAGAAAAGAGTTACTAGATAAATTTTAAGATTACGCAATGTTTTTAAGAGTTGTTGTTTACTCAAAGGTAACGGAAGTGAAACTTATGTTGTATGACTCTGACCCAATAATGCAACGATGAGAATGAAATGTAATCACTTTTCGTTCAATGAATCCTATGTATGGGAGAGAGAAAGTTTTCCAAATCAACCTGAAACTACAATGCACAATTTCCTTTCATATGTCAATGCAAACAATCATTTATTAAATGACTAATCTCTATGTTTCTCTTTTTCAATACTTCAACAATCTCTAAAATTTGATTTTCAATGTTTTGTAAATGACAAAAACAATTTGATGAAAGAAAAACTTGTGTTCACTTTTCAAAAAGAACTCTCACTATACCAATGAGAGAGCAGAAAACCAATTCAATAAACAAGCAATAACAACCCAATCGACTCTTTCAATGAAAGCAAAAATAAAGAGCAAACCAAATAGTCTTCTCAATGCAAACAAAAATGTTTTTTCAAACCAATAAGCAAATGAGAAAAACCAAGTACTCAACTTTCAACCAATCACTGGTTCTCAACTAATCAAACACACTCAGAATCTGAAGTCAGAGAGAATGGTTTTGCCAAGAAGAGTCAAGAAACGAAAGTCAAGTCCCAAAAGACAAGAAAAGCCTTGAAACCCTAAGACTATTCACACATGCAAACTAAAGAAAGAAATATATCAATCAGAGGTCCAAGAAACCCATAAGAGGTATTTCAACTGATCTGAGCAGTCAGAAAAACCAAAATTCAAATTCAAAATTTTGAAGAAGAATGTTCGCAGGCAAGCAATATAACACAGTGTGAGAATCAGTGATTCTCGCAGGCAAGCTTTGAGCAAGGTGCGAAGACCTCACACTGAACCCTATGAGCAGGGTGTGAACCTTACCAGTTCTCGCAGGCTACAATGAAGTGCAGTGTGAGAATTCCTGAACATACCCAAAAAGTTGAAAAATGAAGTAAAATTCAAAAAAGCTTCTGGACTCAGAAGGTCTATCAGGATATCCTGAAGACTCAGAGACTGATAGGACAGGAGAAAAATGAAACCAGAGCAAATAGCCACAGAAAAACACAAAAGCCACCAAGAAAATGGGATTGTCCCCAGTGGAGTCGCCAATTTTGTTATTGGATAAATCCGTAAGTGCGGACACAAACCGATCTCCCTAGATCCACCTGGATCTAGAACAAAGCAAGACAGAATGATACTCTTTCCCTAGATTTTAACTATTGAATGTACTAGGATGCAAGAACAATTTTCTTACCTTATTAATGCTTCCTTTAGTCTTTGTTGCTCCTGCTTCACTCCAATGCTCTCATACAGTCAAGATTAAAACAATACAAACCAAGAGGAGTGAAGAAAGCAAAATTCCATTCAATAGAGAATCTATGTATATGATCAAGAAGTTATACAATAAAGTATAACTAACTTTATGGGAAAGGGACACATTACTGTATTATATTGATGGAAAGTAAAGGTTACAACCTGAGCCTTGATGTTGCAAACCTCCTTTCGATGGCCCTTGGCTCTGACACACACACTTGCTCACTTGCATGAAGAAGATCAACCACCTTAGATAACTTTACTAGAGTTCTCTAGCCGTTGTAGCTTCAGTCCTTCACACAATTCACTAATTCTCCAATGTCTCACTTAACCTTGTTTGCTTCTAACCTTTTCCATGAGAATCCCCTCAATATATAGGAGAGGATGAATTAGTTACTTGGATAAGAATGATCCCAAAATATTAGGAAATCCAGTACTTAGATAACTATTCGAATGCCATCTCATCCTTCTAGAAGATTCCCTTCTAGAAGCTTCGAGAATTCACCCTTTTTCCCTTCTTTAGAAAGTGTTCACACCCTAGCAGTTAGACACAGTGCGAACTTCTCACACCCTGGATTAAGGCAGCCTGCGAGAATCATGCATTCTCGCAGGAAAATGTATTGGTAGCCTGCGAACCTTCCTCAAAATTGTGATTTCTAGAAAGAGATGAAGGTAACTTTTCTCTGGAGAAAGTTCTAATGAAGAGCCTGAGTACACCATCATCAATACATCATCATGACGACCAAAATCATGGGTAACAACAGCTTCATCTTTGCTTCCATGGGAGTATTCATGGACTTGCATTCTAGCATGTTGAATCTCTTTAAGATTTCAACCGTGTACTTCCCTTGGTTAAGGAAGATTCTTTCTGGACTCTGCCATACCTCAAGGCCTAAGAAGTAATGCATTAGACCAAGGTCTTTCATTTCAAATTCTACGGCAAGTCTCTGTTTACATTCAGTGATGATATTTTCTTCTCTAGTTAAGAATAAGTCATCCACATATAGTAGTAATATTACTAGTTCATTATCCATAATTTTGAAGTAGATATTTGAGTCTGCTTTACTCTTGGTAAAGCCCAAGCTCGTCAAGAAACTGTCTATACGGCCATACCAAACTTTGGGAGCTTGCTTCAATCCGTATAAGGCTTTCTTCAATCGATAGACATGAGACTTCATGTCTTCAACCTCAAATCCTTGGGTTTGCTCTATATACACTTCCTCTTCGATAACACCATTCAGGAAAGTTGTCTTCATGTCCATCTGGTGAAGCTTCCATTTCATCTTGGTAGCAAGAGCTATAATGGTTCTGATCGAAGTGTACCTGACCCTAGGAGTGAATGTCTCTTCATAGTTGATACCTTCCTTCTAGGAAAAGCCATGAGCGACAAATCTTGCTTTATATTTCTCAATACTTCCATCAGCAGCTTCTTATCAATACCTCCATTATCTGACATGATATCAGATACTTCCATCAGCTTCTTATATTAAGATACTCATGTCAGCTTCTTATGCTTTATATTTCTCAATACTTCCATCAGCTTCTTATATTAAGATACTCATGTCAGATACTCATGTCTCTTCATAGTTGATACCTTCCTTCTGGGAAAATCCATGAGCGACAAATCATTCTTTTGAATGGCCTCTTCAAAGCATGTGGGTTCTTCATCAAGTATATTTCACATCAAAGCCGTGTAACTGGAGAATGGCTTTGGTATTTTCACCTGTCTCATGGTTCCTTCTAGAACACCATACTTCTCTCCATCTTGAATAAGCTCTCTTGCCCAAGCAAGCTTTCTTTTATGGGAGAAAGTCATTTGAGGAGGTTCTTGAACTTCTGTTATATCATGATCTTCAGGAGTCTCCTCATCAGGGGAAGTTACGACTTCCCTTACTGGTTCCGCAGCTCTGGGAACTTCCATCATGGATTCTGCAATCCTGGGATTTACATGTTCCTCTTCATATACTTCTTCAAGCTGACATCTTCTTGATTTATTAAGTGTTTCTTCTTCATCAAAGGTCACATCCCTGTTGATTTCAATGTGGCAGTGACCAAGTATGTAGATTCTAAAGGGCTTGGATACCTCACAGTATCCCACAAATATTCCCTTCTTTCCAGAGGGTTCCAGCTTGTTTCTTTTCTCTTTCGGTATATGAATAAATACTGGACATCCAAATATTTTGAGATGGCTTACCT
>JZKD02S0280433.1:901047-970686 GCA_000966675.3 Picea glauca
AACATTCTTCCGCACAACTTCCGCACAAAAATACCCTTTATGAACCGTTGTTGTTATAGAAAGATTTTCGCAACATCTTTAATTCATAAAATATGTATAGGTCACTGTCGTCGCAATTGTGACAAACATTGACCAAATCACTGTTGACTTTGTCAAAGAGTGTAACGGTCATAACGGTCATATTGTCACTCTTGCGACGAAAGTTGACCAAATCAATTTTGACTTTGTCAAATAGTATAACGGTCAATATGGACTGTATCCAATAGTGTAACGGTCAATAGTTAGTGTCACTCTTGCGATGAATTCACACGTTCATCGAAAGAGAGATGATCCTCCACTATCTTCATGATCATCGCAAAATAGACGAACATTTGATTCCGTTGAGAGAGCGACGAATATGGGCTAGATTTATAACAAAATTAAAAAATTGAACTTTTTCTCTTGAATTTTGTGACAAAATGGTACTTTCGTCACAAGTAGTCGTCGCAAATTTTTCAATAAGTAGTAGTGATTGGAACAGAAGAAAATCCAAAGATTGCAAGTATTGGTGATTATTGGGACAACCAGACAGTGGAAAGAATAACATAATTACTGCGTGAATATAGTGATTTATTTCCAACGACGTTTTTAGAGATGAAAAGGGTAGTAAGATAACTTGAATAAATGAAGATCCCTTTGAATCCAAATGCCAGACCAATAAGACAGAGACCTTACAAGTTGAATCTAGTGTATAAGAAGAAAGTGAAGGAAGATATTGATAAAATGTTAGAGGCTGGTGCAATAGAACCTGTGGAAGAATCTGAGTGGATTATCCCTATGGTAGTGCAGAATAAGAAGCAAGGGGGAATAAGTATCTATGTAGAGTTGAGGAAGTTGAATGATGCATGTCTACACAATCCTTTCCCTACTCCATTTGCAGATGAAGTATTGGAGAATGTAGGAGGACAAGAAGCATATTCATTTACTAATGGATTTTCATGGTATCACTAGATCTAAATAGCACCAGAAGATCATCATAAGACTATATTTTCCACAGTAAGGGGGTCATATTAGTACACAATGATGAAATTTGGGTTGAATAATGCCCCTGCTATTTTCTCAAGGGTAGTGGTAGTTGCATTTAAGGATTTGATTCACAAGTTTTTTGGAATTTTATTTGGATGATTGGATAGTATTTAGTCTATTGAAAGATCATGTTGAAGTGTTAAGATTGATGTTAGACAGGTGTAGACAATACCAAATCTCTTTGAACATTAATAAATTCATATTCAATGCACCATTTGGAATTTTTCTAGGGCATGTGGTGTATAAACAGGTTTTGTTGGTTGATCCTATGAAGATTGTTGTCATTACTAATTTACCACCACCTAAGTCAATGTGCCAATTAAAATATACACTTGGTCATACAGGCTACTATAGGAATTTCATAAGGAGATATGCACAAATTAATGCTCCCATGGAGAAGTTATTAAGGAAGGATATTAAGTTTCAGTGGAATGATGAGTGCCAACAGAGTTTAGACATATTGAAGGAGAAAATGGTTACAATGCCAATTCTAGTGTTTCCATATTGGTCAAAGGAGTTCCATGTTCATGTGGATTCCTCTTAAATATCACTTGGAGTAGTAGTCACACAACCAGGAGAAGGTGATATAGATCACCCAATATCATTTGCAAGAAGGAAACTATCAAATTCAGAATAAAATTACAATTCAACATAAAGAGAAGGTTTGGATTTGGTATATGCATTACAAAAGTTCATACATTATTTGTTAGGACAACATTTTAAGATGTTTACAGATCACTCTGCTCTTATATACATGGTCAACAAGCCAGTGTTTGGGGGAATAATATTTAGATGTTTGTTGTTATTTCAAGAGTTTGATTTTGAAGTAGTTGTGAAGCCTGGAATACTGAATGCAGGGCCAGATCACCTGTCCAGGATAACTAATGGAGAGGAACCAAGAATCTTGGAGGAAAATTTCCCTGATGCACAACTCTTTTCAGTGCATATTGTTGATGAATATTTTGATGACATTATTCAACTTTTTTAGTACAAGATTTTCCCCAAAGGAATACAAGACTGTGCAGAAGAAGAATTTGGTGGTTAGGGCTACAAATTACCAATTTATTGCAGGGAACTTATATAAACTAGGTGAATATAAAATTTTAAGGAGATGTGTAATGGAGCATGAAGGCCCTATCATCTTAGAAGAAGCACATGAAGGAATAATTGGAGGACACTATGCAGGGAAGGCTATTGCGCGCAGGATGGCCAACAATTTCAAAAGATGCAAAGGAATATTGTCAGAATTGTGATGTCTTTCAGAGGGTAGGAAATCCATCCAAGAGGGATGAGATTCCACTCAGACCTCAAGTAACTATTAAAGTGTTTGATAAGTGGATAATAGATTTTGTAGAACTAATCAATCTACCTACTAGAAGATCAGGATCAAGATACATCATTATAGCGATGCAATATTTAACCAAATGGGATAAAGAAACAACAATAAAATATTGCAATGCAGAGAATGCAACACACTTCTTGTTTGAACAAGTAATTACAAGGTTTGGATGCCCTAGAATTCTGATGAGTGATCAAGGGACTCATTTTAACAATAGTACTATCCAGGCAATGACTGAATAATTTGAGATACATCATCAAAAGAGCACTCCTTAACATCCTCAAGCTAATGGAACAATGAAAGAATTTAATAATATTATGGAGAATGTTTTAACTAATATTTGCAATGTAAACAGAGATGATTGGGATTTGAAGATACCAACAATATTATGGGCTTATAGAACTACATGCAAGAAGCTTACAGGGTAGACACCTTTCAGATTGTTGTATGGATAGGAAGGAGTATTCCCTTTGGAGTATTTTATACCTATGCAAACATGACAGAAGGAGGCGCAACTCAAGAAAGATTGGCTCAACTCATTGAACTAGAAGAAGACATGATTGTGTCTAGTTTCCATCGGGAAGTACATAAAGCAAAGGAAAAATCTTGGAATGATAGAAACATCAAGAAGAAATACTTTATGGAAGGAGATATGGTTCTCCTCTATGAAAATAAATACTTGCAACACCCAGGGAAATTAAGAATTCATTGGCTAGGGCCATATGAGATAAAGTATGTCACATATGGAGGTGTTGTGCAACTGCAAGATTTAATAGAAAAGGGGGTTCAAGGATTGGTGAATGGTAGTCAACTAAAAATGTATAGGGACAGTCGACCCAATATCCCTCAGTAGCTACAACACAGAAAAGTAGAGTTGTACATAGTGTATATAGTAGGAGCTAAAAGAAGAAAAAGATGAAAAAGAAGAAAAATACAAAAAGATGCAGTAGATAGATAACTGTTTTTTCATGTATAATTAGATGATACAACGTGAAACAAACAATAAGTGGTGTGACATAACAAGAAGAAACTGTGAGACAGAGAAACATAACTAGACAAAAAAACACAAATGGTCGGAAAAGTGGGATATGACGGAGCATTTATGATAGGAACTATAAAAGCAAAAAACTTGCAAGGGAAGACTCATTGTGTCATTGATAAAATGAGAGATAAAGAAGAAATTCGAGCATGAGCATGATATTTCAAGGTATTTAGTGAGGATTCATAGACTCTTTGCAAGATTTAGAATAATGGGCCACCAAAGGTTGGAGCTCCTAGTCACACCGCAAGGAAAACATGCAGTGCCACAAGATCTCCATAGGAGAAAGAAACCATCGAAGAAGAAAACCCTATTCAACCAGAAGGAGTGGTGGATGTAGATTCCATTCCTTCACCAATTATTGAACCAGTGAGACCTACACTTGTGGAAGAACAACATACAGAATATATGGAGTTTGACCTGCAGAACGACACACAAAACCCTACCGTAGAGAAAAACCATACACACCAACTTGGCTTAAGAGAACCACAAAAAACTACTGAGGAGCAAGAGGATGAGAGAATAGAGTTAGATGAGCCCAAAGGACAAGCTGAAGAAACACAAAAACTTGTCACAGAACCAACACACCATACAGAAGAACAGGTTCACGTGGAGGATGTTACAACCCAACAAGATTTAGATGCGAAAGAAGAGGAGAATGCACACCAGGAAGAAGGTCCATTGAAAGCGATAGTAAAGACAAGAGGAAAACAGATAGTACCGAGATCATCGTGCAAACAACAAGAAGCAACACTAGCATTACCATGCATAACCGAAGGAGTCATGATCCTTCCTTATATATTAAGATGTGTTGAAAAACTGAAGTATTTAGACCATGATGTAACAGACAGGGAAAATTTCCTTGAGTTTGCGCCACAAGTTTATATGGAGAGAAAAGGAGAAATTTCACCAGGAGTTCCAATTTTAGGACCAAAGCAGTGGATAGTAGGGTTTTATAACACAGGGATAATGAACTTGATAGAAATCCCTCATTTCATGCATAGTAAATATGTGAACAACTAGGTCAAACAATTATTGGCATTGGTGCATGGGGGTATTCTATGGATGGACAGGATGATATCAATAGATGTATATATGATTGCATAAATTATAGGTTTTCCAATAGATGGAGAGAAGCCAGCACAATACTTGGATGATAAGACAAAGGAGAAAGAACTGTTGGAAGATTGGTTGTTGTCATTGATGTCAACTCTAGCCATTAGCTCTTGGACCCCACAGTTGACTGAAGTAGATAGACATGAAGGAAATTACATATGCATATGCAACACCCATGGATGGATAGTATAAGTCATACTGCTTCTGGTGGTATGTGGCACGTCACGTGGATCCTCATGATTGAGGAGAAATGAATTTTTGAAGATGACAATGTAAATTGAAGTAGAAACTACATGTCGGCCCTAATGTTAAAAGGAAGTGACATAAAGGGTATAAATGCATATCATTATACATTCATTTTACACACACAATTTTTTTAATGAAAAAGGAGATATAATTTGAATTTCATAGGAAAACTGAAGTAAAGAAGGTCGAATTTCAAGGGAGGATGAAGTCTTTTGGTGATGTGTTTTAAGGTATGTTATTTACAGGTCATCTTACCATTTTATTTATAAATTTGTTTCTAAAATGATTCAGATGGTGAAATTTTTATACTATTGAGAAGATATATCTAGGTATCTATGGTAAAAATTGTAGCTCTTTATTTGCTACAAATTTGGATATACACTATGTAGAAGATAGGGTTTTTAACTAGTCCTGAAGCTAGTCATAAACAAGTGTTCCAAGTAAAACATTCATAACTTCTTCATAGAGAATCCAAATTAAGTGAGACCAATTGAATTGGAAATAGTACGTTCTTTAGTGTTTTGTGTACTAATTTTAGGATTTTATGTTAAATATTGAGCACGGGGCATGTTGTACAAGTTCGTTCTCTTGAATAAGCCATAATTGAATAAAGTCTACCATTTTCTCTATAACTCCTTTTCTGAGAGGATTCAAGGAGTGAATCTTGGAGGATTTTCAGAGAATACATTGTTATATTATCTACAAGATCAGAGTATTCTAAGAAGTGAAGAATTGTAGAAGTTGAAGAAGTTTCAGGAAGCATTATCAGGTTCTATGTGATGGTTGGTTGATGGTGATAATTTAATGTAAATTTTTATTATCTCTCATATATTCTTGGGTGGAAGGAAGGGGATTGGATGGAGAGGTCAACCCTCTCTTGATATTGGAGGATTGTATCTTCCTTTTGTAGATTTATCCCTCCCTTTATATTTGGAAGTTGTAGCTACCTTTGGAAGTATTTACTTCCCTTGAACAATAACTATTGGTTATTTCTCATATATTGTGCATGGTGTATTATGGTGTATTGGTGTAACTCTTCTACTATTTTTCATTGCTCATTGGATATAATTGAATATATAATCTGGTTGAAGTATAAGTTTAGAAAAAAAAGAAAAAAAAAATTAAATTAAAATTAAATTAAATTAAATTAAAATTGTACTTGATACTAATTCACCCCCCTCTCAGTATCATCAATTGGTATCAGAGTCAGTTTCCTTCAGAATAGTTTAACCACTGGAAGGAAAATCCTGAGCAAATATGGATTACCATGAGCACATTCCAAATGGGATTCAACGATTTGATGGAAGAAATTATGCATATTGGAGTGATAGAGTGAAAACTTAGCTAACAAATTTGGGAGTAGACATTTGGTACTCAGTTGTAAATGGCTATGTAATCCCAAAGAATGTTCCAACCGATTCAAATGAGAAAAAGATTATGAGTTGTAATTCAAAAGCCAAACATGTTATTCTAGGAGCATTAGCACCAACCATTTCCATCAAAGTGATGGGATGCAGCACTGCTAAAGAGGTATGGGACAAACTCAAGAGTATCTATGAAAGTGATCCAAAAGTCAAGCAGGTCAAGCTTCAATGACATAGAGTAGAATTTGAAAATTTGAAGATGGATGAAAAGGAAGATATTGCAACCTATTTACTTAGAGTCGATTAAGTTGTTAATGTTATCAAAGGATTAGGTGAAGAGATCAATGAATCCTTGGTTGTACAAAAAGTGTTGAGATCACTTCTCTTGAAGTATGATGCTAAGGTCTCCGCCATTGAAGAAACTAGGTACTTGAACAAAATGACAATGGATGAATTACATGGGTCTCTTATAGCATATGAAATGAGAACAGGGATAGAAAGTGACCAGCCAAACAATGAAGCAGCCTTTAAAGCCATAAATAAGACAAAATACAAGGATAACTACCTTGATTAAGAAATAGCATATTTTGTAAGAAGGTTCCAGAAGGGAACTGGAAGATATAAAGGTAAGTATCCTCTCAAATGCTTTAACTATGGTAGAATAGGACATATTGTTGAAAATTTCTACTATAAAAAGAGAAGTCTCAACAATAAAAAGAGCTTCTACTCCAAGGATGATGGCATCTCCTCATATGAGAGTGATGAAAAAGATAACGATGGAGGAGAAGTCATCTTCATAACCCAAGAAACCCAGGATGATGATCACAAGAGTTCTAAAGAAGAAGAAATAATTTCTGAAGAAGATTCAGATGAAGAAACCAACCTTGATTCATTTTTGGGATACAAAGACAACGTAGAGAGTGAACAATAAGATGAGAATCTTGAAAAGTTGAAGCATGTTGAAACTGAAAATAACAAGCTTAGAATGACAAACATAATACTAAAAGGTGAATTGAGTAGTTGTGAAGAAGATAATTACAGGCTTGAAAATACCATTGGTAGCTTGAAGGAATGATTAGAATATTATGAGAAGTTGAAATCAGAATTGGATCACACAAAAGGGGAGATACTATTGACAATAGAAAAGTTGAAGAAGTTTGAAAAAAGAACTGAAAAATTAGATGATATCCTTAGCAGTCAAAGATCTCCAAACAACAAGATAGGACTAGGATACATTGACAGTTTGAAGACAACAAAAGAAGAGAAGGAAGATGAAAAGGATGAAACCAACACTCCAGAGAAAGTTGAACAACAAAATAGAAGACTAGAATTCAGAAGGAATGAGACATCAAGAAGATCCTCTCCCATCATGTATGAAATCAATCATTATGAAGGAAACTACAGAAGAATAGATCGTGAACCCAAATGGACCACACCATAAATAATATCACTTACTCCTAGGTATCAAAATTTATTTCTTGGACATTGTTATACTTGTGGAAATTTTGGACACAAGGCAATCAATTGTAGAATCAATGAAAGGAATAACTACACAAGTTACATGAATGGTGCAAATAGTAGATATGGAAATGTTCATAGACTTATCAACAGAAATTATAATCCATTTGACCCATTAATGGATCAAAATATTGTATGCTACAAGTGCAATAATCTTGGTCACAAAGCACGAGATTGCAAAGAGATGAAGGAAGATAATCCTATGCCAAATGTCCCTATACCAACTACAACATGGAAAAGGAAAGAAATTCTACACAATGAAAACTGCCAAATAGCATTGGTCACTAAAGAATGAAAAGAATAAGATGAATGGTTCATAGACAGTGGGTGCTCATCTCATATGACAGGAGATCAAAGAAAATTTGTCAGCTTGAAGAAAAAGGGTGGAAATTTTTCATTTGGAGATGACTCATCTACCAAAATACTTGGAAAAGGAACTGTAAAGCTTGGAAGTGAAAATGTAAAAGCAGGAAAAGTCCTATTGATTGAATATCTGAAGCATAATCTCCTAAGTGTAAGCAAAATATGTGATCAAGAATACACTCTTATGTTTGACTCCCAAAAATGTAAAATCAGAGAAAAGAACTCGGGAATATTGGTTGCAATTGCAACAAGAAGACCGAACAACATATACATCCTAGACATGAAGAAGAGACAGAAGACAAAAGCCACACAAAATGATTCCAAGGAAGAAAAAGTCCCAAAGACCAAAAATAAGGATGAAGTATTATCGATTGCCACATTTCTTCAAGGGGAGCATCCCCAAAGAAGAAGGTCACCTCATGCCATTGAAATTAGGGGGAGCAGCCCCACCCTTTGCCACTAATGTTAAACAGGGAGATAAATTTGGATCATGATGACAGGGGGAGCATGAGTGTTGCCATCAATGACAAAGGGGGAGATTGTTGGAAGATTGGTTGTTGTCATTGATGCCGACTCTAGCCATTGGCTCTTGGACCCCACAGTTGATTGAAGTAGATAGACATGAAGGAAATTACACATGCAGATACAACACCCATGGATGGATCGTATAATTCATGACGCTTTCGGTGGTATGTGGCACGTCACGTGGATCCTCATGATTGAGGAGAAATGAATTTTTGAGGATGACAATGTAAATTGAAACGGAAACTACATGTCGACCCTAATGTTAAAAGTAAGTGACATAAATGGTATAAATACATATCATTATACATTCATTTTACACACAAAAGTTTGTTAATGAACAAGGAGATATAAGTAGAATTTCGGTGGAAATCTGAAGTAAAGAAGGCCGAATTTTAAGGGAGGATGAAGTCTTTTGGTGATATGTTCTAAGGTATCTTATTTACAGGTCATCTTACCATTTTCACTATAAAAAAATTTCTAGAATGATTCAGATGGTGAAATGTTTATGCCATTGAGAAGACATATCTAGGTATCTGTGGTAAAAAATTTAGATCTTTATTCACTACAATTTTGGAGATACACTCTGTGGAAGATAGGGTTTCTTACTAGTCCTAAAGTTAGTCATAAACAAGTGTTTCGGGTAAAAAACTCATAACTTCTTCATAGAGAATCCAAATTAAGTGAGACCAATTGAATTGGAAAAAGTACGGGCTTTAGTTTCCTGTGTACTAATTTTAGAATTTTATGTTAAATATTGAGTGCGGAGTATGTTGTACAAGTTCACTCTCTTGAATAAACCAGAATTGAATAAGGTCTACCATTTTCTCTATAACTCCTTTTCTGGGAGGATTCAAGGAGTGAAGATTGGAGGAGTTTCAGAGAATACATTGAGTTATATTATATACAGGATTAGAGTATTCTAACAAGTGAAAAATTGCAGAAGTTGAAGAAGTCTCAGGGAGCATTATCAAGTTCTATGTGATGGTTGGTTGATGGTGATAATTTAATGTAAAGTTTTATTATCTCTCATATATTATTGGGTGAAAGGAAGGGGCAAGGATGGAGAGGTCAACCCTCTCTTGATATTGGAGGATTGTATCTTCCTTTTGGAGTTTTATCCCTCCCTTTATTTTGGCAGCTGTAGCTACCTTTGGAAGTCATTACTTCCCTTGAACAATAATTATTGGTTATTTCTCATATATTGTGCATGGTGTATTATGTTGTATTGGTGTAAATCTTCTACTATTGTTCATTTTTAATTGGATATAACTAAATATATAATCTGGTTGACATATAAGTTGAATTTTTTTTTAAATTGTACTTGATATTGATTCACCCCACTCTTAGTATCATCAAGAACTAGAAGAGGAGATGAAGACGAGATATGGTACTAAGAGAGAGTCTCGGGGAACCATAATCAACATAATCAATGAACCTGCGATGAGGTTGGAAATGAAGTAGATGGCTTTCAAACTATTAAGGAAATGTCGCAAGGAATAATCACCTGCAAAATTTATAGCAGCAACTGTGCAGTGCGTGAAGGGGACTTTCTTAGATGGATCCCATATTTACTAAATTTATTTTTGGATGAATGCAAGGATGCATAAGATCTTGGAACAAAGTTCCACTATGCATGGGTGATAATACTAATAGCCTTGGTGGGTTGGGGAGAACCCAAATACAACAAATTACCCAAGGACATGGAAGTTCTGTGGAATGCACAGGAAGGGAACGCACCCAGGAAGTGTTTAAAACTATCCCAGATAGTGTGCGGGAAGGGAACGTACCCATGGAGGGTAAGATTGAAAAGATAACGCAAACTATGTAGGCCTATAAGAGACACATCACATATTTGATGGCACTCCTACAACCAAGAACACCAATAGAGGTTAGAATGCAAAGGGAGCAGGAGGTGATAGGCCATAAGGAGAGTATTGCGAAGAGCATCTAGGAGATCATAGATTTATATGATAGGAGCATGTAATTATGGAATAATTTGCAGGAGGATTAGAAACTACAACAACTAGAACAAAAGGAAGAAGGAGTAAATACTGTAGTGCAGGAACTCAAGCAGAGGCAGAAAGTAATGAACAGCTCAAATAGGATGAAGAGTGCGCAGGAAATGAAGAATACGCAAACAAAGTTGAAGCGAATATAGGCAGAGAAGCAGTCTAGGAAGGTTATATTGGAGCCACTACAAGAAGGTGCAGAGTGTTGGGGTAAGAAAAAGGTATAAATATTCTCCTTGTTACTTTGGTTTATGATATATTCTTTATTGACTTTTCAATTAGTTTGAAGTAATTAGGGAAGTAAATGATTAAAAAGATTTTGAAAATAATGTTAAATAATATTAGATATTTTCTAAACTTTGGGTTTGAATTGCTTTGATTTTATACAGAAATGGGAAATTGTTGTTAATCGAGGATAATCAAGAAGATCATGAAGATGCATAGACCATTGAAGATTAAAGAAATCAGGCACAAAACGGTTCAAGGAAGATTGATTTTTGTCTTGAAATCTTCATAAATAGTAAAAGCAATCTTGAGGATCTCTCGATCCTCGGGATAGATTAATTCACTTATCTTATTGTAATATATAAAGAAGAGTGAACAATAGAGAGAGGGTACCAAAATTCTGATCTCCTAATTGTTGATACTATGTACAACAACCCAGTTGTAAATGACTTATCAATTATGGAATTAATGGAAGTTTCAAGAGTTTTGACCATTTCCGTGTACTAATTTTTTCATAACAGTATCTTCTAAAGACCGTGGGCCCAGTCGATAGGAGTTATTGTCTTATCTATATTTTTATCGATTCTGTGGGAATTTGTGGGTTGATATTCCCTTCAACAGTTAGAATAGATTCATTTATGTGTTGTTTCTCTTATGAATTGATTGTGTCATTCCATTCGCAGAGTGTAGATGTTCTATTTGGAAATTATCGATTGTTGTTTCATTGTTGATTGCTGACAATTTATCGTGTGTTGGTTCTTTTCATTAAAGTTTGTATTTGTTGTTCCTTCCATTAAGTTTTCATTTGTTGTTCCTTTCATTAAGTTTGAAATTATTGTTCCTTCTTAAATCTCAATAGATCGTTGTTCCTATCGAATAGGTTAATTAATCGATGTCCTTTGAGAGATTGATTCATTGGCATTTTCTTAGATCAAATTGTTGTTTCCTGGATAGATGAATGAGTTCAGTAATTAACTGATTGTTTCTTTTCAGGGTGTGTTATTGCTCAGAATATATTTCTTGTTGATTGAATCATTAGCTTCAGATTTTGTAGTTAATGTGTGAAGAACTTGATTATTATAGTAATTTAGATAAATCCATATTTGTTGTAAATGAACTATCTACACGATTTAAACCTCTATAACTTATCCGCATAGATTTTACTGAAAATCTTGAGAGAAAAGATGAATCCTCAGTTGATAAAATTAATGTCAAACTAAGGTTGTTTTTAGGACATCTTTAGAACCCAACAATTTTCTTTTGTTTCTAGGGAGATTGTCAAGGATAGTATAGGTTGCATCTCTGAAAGGATGAGGTATTAAAAAAGGAAGGTAAGAACCTGCGCAGGAAACAAGTAAAATGCTTGTGCCAACGCCTACCTTCAATTAATGCATAGAGGTTACATAGGTGTATAGAATTTGCATCGGTGTGTATGACTAAGAAGAAAGAACCTGAAAAACAAAAACCCTTACCAAAAACTAGAAAATCCAAGGGCTCGGTGGCCCCTGGAAGGAGAACTTTTATAGACGAAATTATCCGAAAGGTTGAATCTCAAGCCTCGGTTGGACCTCGAAAAGGTTATATCCGAGTCCCTCAAGCAAAAAATTCACCAACTACATATCACACTGAGGTTCATAGCGGAACTAAAGGATATTAATAGAGCTTCCAAAATACACACACTCCACTTTTCAGTCCTTTAGGTGATATAAATTCTTGTAATTTGAGAGAAGGAGAAGGGGATACCAATGGAGTTGTTGAGGCAAACCCATAACCACTTGAATTTGGATCTCCTGTGATTCTGGTAGGAGAAAAAACACCTGAAATCCCAGACATAGGTAGCGTGGTAAAACCTCCTAAGGGATCAAGTAATCATCCACCCCGAGTAGAGAACCCAGACCAAGAGATCCTTGAGGGTTATTGGCACATTTTTAACCAAATGGCACATAAAAATCAGCCGCAGCCCCAGGCCCAGACTACCACTTTGGAATATTCTATATTTGATCTGGTTGTTAATGCCCCAATGAACTACAACATATTCCAACCTTCAATGGATTGATCTCAAAGGACCCTGACGCATTCTTATTCGAATTTGATGTTCTTTGTAGAGGCTATGACTATACCTACAAACCCCAAAAAATAAAGCTATTTCCTTCCACTCTGAAAGGGGCAGCTTTACAGTGGTTTATGGGACTAGGGGGAGGAACTATAAATTCATGGGACGAAATGAAAGAAGCCTTCCTTACAAAATATCAAGACTACTGCAAAACCAGGGATTTAAAGGATGAAATATTTAAAATGGTTGCAAAAGAAAATGAAACACTCGAAGAATATGTTGAAATATTTCAATATAACCTGCAGAGATCACCTTACGGAACACTACCAGGTGAAGTACTTAAAGCCACTCTAATAAAATGTATGAAGCATGAATGGGTAGAGATGTTAAATTTGACGGGAAAAGGAGATATCTATCAAGAAACGTATGATGAAATTGTCCAATTGTGTATCAGGTGTTCACACGGTAGTACACAAACCAAATTGGGAATACGAGGTCCCATCACCAAAAGTAGAAACATTACTAGTGTGAGTGTCACCCAAGCAGAAATTGGTAATCTTTTGGAAAATTTTAAAACTGAAATTTTGGTACTCTGACTACACAATTGGATGTTCTGCAGGCTAAACAGAGACAATCGAAAGCAGAACATTCGTTGGCTATATTTTTTCCACGGTGCAGGAAGAAACATAGTCCAAGGGAGTGTCCCCTAAACATGGTTTGAACCTGTGCTATATGTGCCAAAGACCATACGACAGAACAATGTCCATCACTTCTAAGACTAAAGGCCATATTTAAAGAAGCAGAAGAGGAAACAGAATCGATATATATGATGGATCAACATCACCAATGGCAGGCTAGTCCCCCAGGTATGCTACAAGATTCTTCTTATTTCTTTCCTGGACAATATAATCAGTAGCATAATCCTAGAAACACATGGTAAGGCCAACCATTTGTTAATCCCACCTGGAAGTCCCAACTATATCCTATTTCACCTTGGCCAAATCAATTTATTACCACTCCTACTTGGCCTAACTTGCAGTACTTTACCCCATTTTGGTAGAATTCAAATAATAGTCTCTATCCTTCACAGTGGACTAGCAAAGTTGCCCAAGCTCCCAATTGGACTCAAAAATGGCAGCACCCCATGGGACTGACCAATCAACCTATGGGAATGGTTCCTAAAGCTTATCCCACTTTACAAGCTCCACTTCAATTTCCCCAAAATCCCCAACCTCAAATACACCCCCAACTACCAACTCAACCCAACCCGAATCCTAATAACAGACCACTCCAGCTCGTGCAAGTTATCGAGAATTTGGAATGTGAAACGAACTCTGTGGGATGTAACAAGCTTCGATTAAGGTCGGGGTGTGTAGTTTCTCCTGAGGAAAGTAGCATTCATCAATAACAGGAGAACGAGAATGATAGACAACCAACAATAAACCCATCCACTGTGGTTATAAAAGAAGAAGCAGAACAGGGGGGAAATACAGTCGAGCAACAAAATCCTGATAAAGACATAATTTATTCTCCCCCATTCCATGAAAGTCTAATCATAGCTAAACCAATTTTTTATCCCAATTTTGATATCATCAGGGAGCTAAAAAAATTGTGTTAAAATCCCACTCCTACAGGATTTACAAGATATTCATATTTTTGCGAAAACAATTAAATAATTAGGTGGGAAAAAGCCCATAAGGAAAACTAAGAATCCCTCAACTATTCATGTGGTAGGAACCTTGTCCGATCTTATTCTAGGTAAACAAGAGCCAATCAAATACGCAGACCCAGGAAATCTCGTGGTAACAGTTCAGATGCAGGGCTGCTCTTTCCCAAATACATTGGTGGATTTGGGAGCAGCCATCAATATTCTGACCACTGAGACCTGTAACGTCCTGGGTATCACCTGCTACGAACCAACTTCAACTTTGTTAGAATTGGCTAATAAATCAGTGGTTAAACCGGAAGGCACATTACAAGAAATAGCAGTTTCAGTCGAATCTTGGGAATATCGAGTTGATTTCCTAGTTATTAACCCAAGAAGTAGACTAGATGGATACTCGTTAATATTAGGGTGACCATGGCTAGAAACGATAGATGCATACATAGGATTCACATAGGAAACATGACAATTTCCAGAGGAAGTGCTATAAAGAACCTTGTCTTGTATCCTCCAGCTAAACCAAGTATGTCTGTCATACACCAGTAGTTGCAACCACCTAGATATCTGGAAGAAAGCATACACCCTCCTCTCACACTAGAATAATCTCTTGGGCTCAAAAACCAATTAGAATATGATGTGATCAACAACTTCATTAACATCGCAACAGTTATAGGTAACCCAACATGTCAAATGCTAAAAGTTATTTTAGATAATGAAGTGGAGGGAGATCCTTTGGAAGAATTGATTGATCAACACATTCCCACTACTGTTGTCCATAACAGCATTGCATTTGAAATCACACCATGAAGATTTTTTAATATTAACGCCAATCTAAATGACCAACAACAACAAAAATTAATCCAGATCCTTTCTAAACACCAACATGCTTTTTCCTGGGAATATTCTGACATGAAGGGAATTGATCCCCAACACATCATATCTATATCGAAAAATATATCCGACCCATCCGACAGCCCCAATGAAGATTAAACCCTCATCTCAGGGACATTGTCAAAGAAGAACTACAAAAACTATTGGATGTAGATTTCATATATCCTATTTCAGACAACCAGTGGGTCTCCCCACTAGTAATCGTCCCTTAAAAGAATGGTAAGTGGATAATCTATGTAGACTATAGAGAAATCAATAAAGCTACCCATAAGGACCATTTTCCCCTACCTTGTATAGATTAGGTCCTTGATACATTAGCAGGGAAGCATTTTTTATCTTTCTTAGATGGCTTTAAAGGTTATAATCAGATTTAGATTACTTCGGAAGACCAGGATAAAACTACATTTACATGTCCTCGAGGTACCTTCGCATATCGAGTATTTCCCTTTGGGTTATGTAATGCTCCAGCTACATTCCAGAGAGATATTTTGAGCATATTTTTTGATTTAATTAATGAAGGACTTGAAGTTTAGATGGACGATTTTACCCCTTATGGCACTAACTTTGATCAGGCTTTAAGAAATTTGGAGAAGGTACTGGAACGATGCATTGCTACTATGCTATGGTTGAGTCATGAGAAATTTCATATGATGATGACTGAAGGTGTGGTACTAGGACACTATGTTTCTACATATGGAATCAAGGTAGACCTAGAAAAGATAGAGGTAATCCTTAAATTTCCTACACCACGTACATAGACCTAGGTACGTAGTTTCCTTGGCTGTGTAGGATATTATCGCAGATTCATAGAAAAAATTTCAAGACTAGCTGCACCTTTACATGCTTTAACTGGTAATGTGGAATTTCAGTGGTCTAATAAGTGTGATGTTGCATTTGCAGAGATTAAAAGGTTAATTTCAACAGCACTGGTGCTGAGAGGACCAAACTGGAAGTTACCATTTCACATCTCTTCAAACGCATCAGATGTCACTATAGGCATTGTCCTTGGACATGAATAAGACAAGAAGCCTTATGTTATTTACTTTATTAACAAAAATATTACCCCTGTTGAATTAAATTACACAGTAATAGAAAAAAGAATTTTTAGTTGTTATACATGCGATTAATAAATTTTGACACTACATAACAAGTTATCCAGTGTTTCTTTATATTGATCGCTCTACCATTAGATATTTATCCAAAAAACCAATCACTAATGGATGGTTTACTCGGTGGTTGTTGTTGTTGAAGGAATTCAACATCACCATTAAGGAACGGTCGAGAAGAGAAAATCTTGTTGCAATTTTTTTGTCTCGTATTCCCAAGACAGATAACTCTTTGACAGTGGAAGACCAATTTCCAGATGAACATTTGTTCATTGTTACTATTAAGACACCTTGGTACGCTGATGTGGCGAATTATCTGGCAGTTGGGAAATTGCTAGCACACCTATCATCAAGAGAAAGGAAATTAATTGTTCAGCGTAGTGCACAGTTCACCTGGATTGGTGGATATATTTTCCACACATGGTATGATCTTCATATCCGAAGATGTATCAAAGAGGATGAAATTCATGATGTCTTGAAGGCATGTCACGATGAGCCCTGTGGAGGACACTTTATAGACCACAGGACTGGGCATAAGGTTTTGCAGATGGGTTATTATTGGCCCTCGATATTTAAAGATGCAAAGAAGTATGTCCAGGCATGTGATAGTTGTCAGAGGATGGGTCGACCAGGCCAGACTAACGAAATTCCCCTGCAACCACAAGTGGTGGTGGAACCTTTCGATAGATGGGAACTAGATTTTGTTGGCCCCTTTAACCCAAAATCAAACCAAAAAATTTATATACTAGTTGCAACAGACTATATGACCAAGTGGGTAGATGCAGTAGCCTTGCCAAACGCAACTGAGGAAGCAGTCATTAAAATTATTTTTGAACTATCTGTACGCTATGGATTACCTAGGGAAGTAATCACGGACAGAGGGTCACAATTTACAATACGTAAAATCTCGACCACTCTATGCAATTATCACATTAAACATAGGGTTACCTCCCCATACCACCCCCAGGAAAATGGACAAGTGGGAAGTACCAATAAAGTCTTAGAGGAAATCTTGACAAAAACAGTCGAGCTTCCAAATGCCTTATGGGCCTATCATACAACATGGAATAACACTACTGGCTACTCTCCTTATCACCTAGTCTTTGGAAAAGAGCCAATATTTCCAATTGAATTTGAGATCAAGACTCTAAAAATGGCCCAGAAAATTGGATTGGTTCCTACAGAAGCACACACGCAACGCTTACACCAACTCAATGATTTAGATGAAGCACACTTTTTTTCCCTTCAACGCATAACTATTATTCAACGACACAGAGCTAGGTGGCACGACAAGCATATCAAGAAGAAATCATTCCAAAAAGGTGATTGGGTGCTTCTTTATGATTCCATATTTCAGGATTTCCCTGGGAAGTTGCAAACAAGGTGGCTGGGACCATATGAAATCAAGGAAGTCCATGATAATGGCACTGTCACTTTAGTTACCACCGATGGCTCTGGTTCTCCTTTTCTGGTAAATGGACATCGACTATGACTCTACCATCAGTTGCTTTCAAAAGAATCATTTTGCCAAGAAGTAAGTAATGATCCTACCGTTCATATTTTAGCTGGCTGGGAAGGTAACCGAGCAGCTTCAACTCCATGAAATTGTTGTTCTTTTCCAACACTGTACATACTGTATATATTTTTCTTTGAATATTTGATTTATTTTTTAATTTTTTACTTTCTACGGAAGTCACTATAAAGAGCTTTAGAGAACAAGGACTAGAAAGGGTGTAAAATATGACTGTAATGAAAATATAATTAGCACTCGTTTATGTTATTTATTTATAATTGTTACATATCTCTCAAATTCAAACTCCAGCTTGCTCTTGTTTCACTTTGAAAAATCCATCGAATATAAACCTTGCTTTTATACAGGAGATGAATATGTCATGTTTTGCAGCAAAAGTGGGACGACTGCACTAAAAAGATGCGCGGATGTGACTGTAGTAAATAGAAATGAATGCATGACACCGTAAACCATATAATATATTTTACCCCCCTGATCATTGAATAAACCTTCCCATAAAATTAAATGAATTTAGTTGATGACTAATCAATCCTAGATTCGCTAAAACAAAAATTTCTTCATGTGGGAGGTATCCAATTACTTAATTAGATGGTTCAATTTGAATATCATCATCATCTTCCTAGAACTTTAGTTGTCATTCCCTTGGTTGCGATTTTTGTTCCCTTTGTGGGTAACGTCGTTCATTCAAAAGTAACAGTTGTCGTTCCCTTGCTTGCGATTGCTTTTCCCTTTGCGGGTAATGTCATTCATTCGAACATAACAATTGTCTTTCATTCAAACGTAACAACTGACGTTCCCTTTGTTGCGATTGTTGTTCCCTTTGCGGGTAATGTCATTCATTCAAATGTAACAATTTCCATTCCCTTGCTTACAATGTCATTCATTCCAAAGTATCAGTTGTTGTTCCCTTTGTGGTTATCCATGTTGTTGTTCCTTTCACTTGAAAGCAACGATTTTTGTTTCCACCGACAACACGTGTTGTTTTTATGACTGCTCCTTCTACTTTTATCTATTCCTTTGGATATGAACTTCAATAACTAATTTTCAAAGGCATCACTTCTAATTATCATGGCAATGATCTCTTATTTTCTTTTTGGGGAATATTTAGCATACCTTATCAATTTTTTTATGGATTGATTCTTCTGAATTATCTTAATATTGTTCATGATCCATAACCGCCATAATTAGTTTATTTTCCCTATATATATACATATACTCGAATGATAATTTTCCTTCATATCATAATAAAGAGTCTAAGGCACATTTTTACTTGGAATTATTACACTTCTTACGCCATCACAAACTCTTAAGGAGTAGATGAGCCTCCCTTAATAATAAAAAAACAGATAATAAATAAATAAATAATAATAATAATGAAAGAAAAGAAAAAGAAAAAAAACTTCTCTCAAAAAGGATAGGGGTTCTCATCATGAGCCAACCTACCACGATCATAAGATATTAACAAAAGTGGCATTCCCACTATGGCTACCACACTAGGGCAATAGCCTTTGGCATTTAGGTTCAAAGGACAAGAGGTCTCATCATGAGCCGACTTGTTCACTTTGTTATGATCTAGTGAGTGGCATTGTTGTTATCTAGCTACCAAACCAAGATAGTGGCCTTTTTAGGAAAAGACTATTCAAATTACTTATTGAGGATACTGGCTCATCTATGGGTTAAATGGAAACCTTGTCGAGGCTATGGACACCTCCTGGTAGCAGTGGATCTGCCCGTGGTATTGAAGTTTATCTTAATTCACCAAGTTTTTATTATTCGCATAGATTTCCTTTCTTTAAGAAGAGGCTATCATTATTTCTATATTCAAAACAAGGGAGGTTAACAAAATTATGACAAGTGGCATACTTATAAAACTTGGACATATTAGAAATATTCGGAATTTCTTCCTTAACACTTTGAATATTGGTATTTGGGCTTGTTGTTTCCACAAAAGATATGATTATCATTCATTTACATGATTAATATTAAGATTGCTTTGGAAATTATTAATGGTTGTTCTACCCAATGGCAGCGGCGTAATAATTAACCCATCACTTGACTCTCCATCATTAATACGTTCACACATACGACCGGTCGAGGTCGACCTTTCACTCATTGGGGGGTGGACATCCCACGCGATTATCGATAAGCCATAATGATTACAAATAATGGGAAATTACGTAAAAAACATTATATACCATTTTTGTTATGTAATTTTTACCATTTCTAGTAACTTTCTTTCATAGGTTGGTCTAACAAGTTTCATTGGTGGGAACGACAGTTGAGTCGATTTTCTTGCAGAAAATATGGGTGGCCAAATTATTCGTCGTGAACCTACACCACTGCGAGTTATTGATCAGGCTAGGGAAATTCTAAACCGTTTAGGGTGGACACAGTATTTTAACAGGCTATAGGGATTTGATATAAATGTTGTGTTGGAATTCTTCCAAAATATACAGGGGGAAATCTCAATACTTTGGGGCATACAAATGCCAGTCACTAACACCATCATAGCCGAGGTTACAGGCTTTCCAAATGAAGGAAAAAAATGGATTGGTAAATACACAACACTCCAGAAAGTTGTGGAATCCTTTATAGAACTAGGGGAAGAATTTGACAAGAAAGGAAAAGGCCTCAACCCCACTGCTCTTAGTGAACCTTGGAGGGAGCTAGCAGGGGTGGTGCAAAGATACATTACATGCGATGGAAGATATGACGTGGTGAGACCTCGCCACCTCAAGTTGTTGGCAGTGTTAAAACAACGGTTAGTATTAAATTTGCCATTTTTTTAAATAGCATTTTGCATGAGGTCGCTTGAAGAACTCAAAAAGATAAAGACCCTGCTAATGTAATTAGTCATCATGGGATAGTAAAATTAATAGTAGTCAGGGCCTTAAATCATGCACAAATTGTTGATATTGTGGTAGTTGCGGGAGGTATTTACCTCCACATGTAAACCTGACAAGAATAGAATATTATGGGAAGCAAGAAGAAACCCTAATGAGTTGGCTAATAACCCTAGAAGACAAGTTGGCTCAAGAGGATAATTTGTATTAGGTTATTAGCCTCCAAGAGAAGAAGTCGGCTAGAAGAAATAATCTATATTGAGTAAATAGGTACCCAGAATGAGAAGTCGGCCCAGGCAGTTAGCCAGAATTAGTATAAATACAGGAGGCCAGTCTTCATTCTGGCAGGCATTCACAGAACTGCGGAGCTCACTTGTGCGCACTACAGTTAGCCAGTTTGTGCGCAAGTCTGGAGGAGAGTTGGCATTGTAGTTGCTCTAGCTAGCAGATTATGTTTTGGCTTGGACTATCTCTTGGTTATGGTTTGGACTATCTGATCAGCTCTTGTTTGGTGCGCTATCCTTGGATAAAGGTGTGCTAGCCTTTGTTTATCTATCTAGCCTAGGGTTTTCTTCCAGAATGATTCTCTGTCAAGGTTAAAGTACTCGGAGGGTGGCTTTGGCCTATGGTTGGGTGACAATAGTGATATTGTCAATGGTAAAATGATCACATCCATTATATTCTAATAGGTTATGGGCCCACAACCTCCTTCATTTAGTCTAACCACTGGAAGGGAGCATAGCCATAAGGATATTGAGCTCATTGAAGAACTGTCTTTAGGGTTTCTAGCAGGAGCAGTCACCAAAGCACTGCTGCTAGGGTTGCTAGAAGGTGCAGTTGCAAAAACCCTAATCCTCTCGTTGAGGCACCTTAAATGAATGTATTGACCTAATTTCTGGATAGACCAGTGCGCCCTAGCCTAGTGCATCTCCTGATACTCTCAGCAATCCAAGATGTCGAGTTTGAGTTTTTGGTCAAATCTAGGGTTGACCAAGTCAGAGAAGCCATGACTTACTCTATGAAGTCATAAAACAAGTTAGATGGAGCTTCTAACTTCAGAGCATGGAATACAAGGATTGACCTCATCCTTGCCAAGAATAAAGTGTTGGGTATCATGAAAGGAAAGATCGTGGAACCAGAGTTTGAAGACGAAAAAGAGAAGGGACCGCAGAACATTGCAGTTATGGAGAAGTTCAGAGACAGTGACATCAATGCCATGAGTATCATAGTGGAATCTATAAAAGACCACTTGATACCCTACATCTCCCATCTTGACTCATCGAAGAAGATGTACGATGCCCTAACAAACCTCTTCTCAATCAGAAACATTAGACAAGTAATGAGTTTGAAGAATGAGCTCTGTGACATAAAGATGAATGATGATGATAGCATAACATCATACTTTGTGAAAATCTCTCAGTTAAGAGATCAACTACAAAATATTGAAGAGATCATTTCAGAGAAGGAGTTGGTAAACATAGTACTCAATGGTCTTCCCAAGACATGGGATGCATTTTCCGCAAGCATGAACACAAGGAAGGAGTATCCTACATTTTAAGAGCTTTGGACTTGATGTGCTCAAGAAGAATCAAGGATCAGTGAAAAAGTGAAACCCCAAAAGAAGTATGATGATCAAGCCTTCACAGCAAGACTCAAGAATTCCAGGAACAAAAGGAAGTTTGGAAAGAAGCCAAATCAAGAGAAATATATGTCATAAATACAATGCTTCAACTGTCAAAAATATGGTCACTACAAGAATCATTGTCCCAAGATAAAGAAAAGGAAGGAGACACATGAAGCATCAGTTGCCGAAGAAAATGAACCTTCAAAGAAGACTAAGCAGGATGAAATAGACTTCTTCCTCTAAAGGTAACAATACTCTTTGTAGTTCTCGTACATACCATGTTTTTTGTACATATCTTGCATATCTATTTCTTAGAAGATGATATGTTCAAAGAGAAACTACACTTATGGAAGAACAACAAGATAAGGACTGCTATCACTATGACTATAAGACAAGATACAAGAGAAGACGAAATCAGAAAGAAACCTAGAAGAAGTAAAGACAAAAAGAAGTCAGCAATCAAAAAGAAATTGGAGAAAGACTTATGACACTTTGCAGAAGGCAATAAGGATGCAGACGAAAGCATGGATTATGTTAGATGGAGGCAGACGATTATATACTTCCAAAATAAAAACATGCACTCATACATGATGCAAGGATTAGGAGGGAGCTAATCATATGATCCATTGAAGATGATGAAGTATATATCCATGCTAGCAGCCATGAAAAGCAGTACGTGTTCAGTTTGACTTTAGAAGAAGCCTTCTTCAAAAAGAAGCCTTAAATTATCCATGGTTGTCCATCCACATCCATGATCCTACGATGAAAGGAAGAAGTTTAAATATTCAGATCATGGAAAACTCCATGGACCCAAGAGCTAAAGAAAAACATGAGGAATAACATGAAGATTCCAAGAAAGAAAGAGAAGCCAGAACAACCAGTCATTGTATCAAGAATCACAAGATTACCAGCCTGATATGAACTCACTAAAAGCAATCAAGAAAAGGAACTAAAAGTTGTGATGAAGAACAGTGTATGAAAGACTTATGAATGCAAGCATTGCAAGATCCAGAACTAGAGGTTCTCCCAGATGGAGGGAGAAGACTATGATGATTACTTGTTCCAGTAAACCAGACATACCTCTACATGAGTCATTATATCATCCGCAATATCCATGGGTTGGAGTATTACATCATATGAATGCAAACACTTTTCTCCAGAACAATTGAACAAAGAGTGTATGAAGAGCAACCTCAGGGCTTTGAGGTATACTAGAAAGAGACCCTTGTATGCAAATGGAAGAAGACAACTTGGTGGAGAACCTCTAATGCACAGTAGAAGCATGGTGAAGACTTTATATAACAAAGATATTGTATCAGAATGGTTACTCAGAAGCTCAGGATGATGGATTGCTAATCCATGACAAACTCTCATGATGGCCAAAGAAGTACCACTTGGATATGTTCCAGTTTGACCCTTTCCATGATGTTATGAGCTAGCAGGAACAAAGAGGAATCCAACAATGATATACTTTATTGATCAAAGATATATGAAGCTTTCAGAGAAAACCAGTGTTCCAGAAAAACTGAAGTACATTTGAGATCAAGCATTACATCCTCCATGATGGCGTCCACAAAGGAGAAAGTGGTTCTCCAATATATATCTCCACATATGAGTAGATAAGCAGACATTTTGGTAAAGCTTCTGTCCAAGATGAAAGAGTTTGCGTACTCAAGATGGAGCTTGTGGAGACGACTTCCCTATTGAAAAAGGGAGATATGACTCCTAGGTTGGGAGGGAGCACTGATGTATTATTGATTTATGGACAATCATTTTTTCAGTTCGAAAAATGGTCTAGGATGAGTAGTTTCTTTCCAGTTCGGAAAGTGGTTGATATTTCTGACGGACATGCATTTTCTAGTTTGGAAAATGGTCCAAATAGAACGGTCATTTTTGTAATGAAAATGGTTCGATGGATTGTTGATGTACCATAGACAGAGATTTCCCATTGTGGTTAACATGGGGAATGGTCTAGGGCAGACTCTCTTCTTGAGGGTTACTCAAGAAGACTGGCCTGCCTCGCTGAACAATCATTCTTTTGAAGCTCACAGTTGTGAGCAATTTCAAAGAATGGTTTGTTTTGGAGGTTAGTGGAGGACAGTCATTTCCTTAGGAAATGGTCCAGACAGTCATTCCTTAGGGTAGATTCATTCTCTCCAGGTTGCACTTTGTTTAGTGCCGGAGGAATGGCCCAGGGTGGGTAATGGTCCAGGTTCAGCAATCAGGGACAAGCATTCCTTAGGGCAGACTCATTCTCTCCAGGTTGCACTTTGTTTAGTGCCGAAGGAATGGCCCAGGGTGGGGAATGGTCCAGCTCAGAAATCGGGATAATTATTCTTCCTTGCTTGAGAAAAATAGTCCAGATAGTTCAACATTGATTTGTTACCTTCTAAGGGCAGATGCTCTTCCAGATCTCACAAATGTGAGTGGAATAATGGCCCAGATGATTCAGCTTATATCATAACAATGATTTATGTGCAGGTTGATATCAGATGATTGTTATGGAGACTGCATGTCTCTAGACAGTAGATGTATGCTACTGTGATGGATGTATTCCACTAATTGTGACTATACGTCACGAATCAAGTATTTGTGTGCTACTTGATGTGGTAGTGTACCAATGGATTGTAGTTGTGTACTACTATGAATAGACACAGTTGTGTTCTATTGAATGATATTGTTATGATTTCCTTGAAGACTATCAACAATGTTGGAAATTATTATCAGCTAGATGGATGATCAATGGAAAGAGATTTCCCAGACAGAAAATGGTTCGGGACACTTATTCTTCTAGGACATATGCCCAGATTAGAAGAATGTCTCTTATGTCACACTGTGGTATGAGTGACTTATCCAGCATCATGTTTGATTAATCAGATAGAGTATGGTTTCGAGAGATGATGCAGTTGATGATATTGATAGTGATGATGGTGCTCGTGATCTAGTCTATACGACTATGATGATGTTACTGATTCAATGGTATATTTGTGCTCAAGACCATTGTCTTCAATACCTCCCTAGCTAAGAGGGAGTGTTGATATTATGGTAGTTGCAGGATGTATTTACCTCCACGTGTAAACCTAACAAGAATAGAATATTCTGGGAAGCAAGAAGAAACCCTAATGAGTTGGCTAATAACCCTAGAAGACAAGTCAGCTCAAGAGGAAAATTTGTATTAGGTTATTAGCCTCCAAGAGAAGAAGTCAGCTAGAAGAAATAATATATATTGAGTAAATAGGTACCCAGAATGAGAAGTCGGCCCAGGCAGTTAGCTGCAATTAGTATAAATACAGGAGGCCAATCTTCATTCTGGCAGGCATTCTCAGAACTGCAGAGCTCACTTGTGCACACTGCAGTTAGCCAGTTTGTGCGCAAGTCTAGAGGAGAGTTTTCATTGCAGTTGTTGCATCTAGCAGATTATGTTTTGGCTTGGACTATCTCTTGGTTATGGTTTGGAATATCTAATCAGCTCTTGTTTGGTGCGCTATCCTTGGAGAAAGGTGTGCTACCCTTTGTTTAGCTATCTAGCCTAGGGTTTGCTTCGTGAATGATTCTCTGTCAAGGTTAAGGTGCTCGGAGGGTGGATTCGGCCTATGGTTGGGTGAAAATAGTGATATTGTTGATGGTAAAACAAGCACATCCATATTATTCTAACAAAAATAATGTGGGAGGACCTAATTGAGCTCGATAGACCCTTGCAAATAGAGAAACCAGGAGTTCCTCAATTAGAAATCCACCCTAAAATTCCTCCATGAGGAATTGAGGTAGTCCAGCCAGAGGGAGATAGTGCTCAAACATAAATACCATCCATCCAGCCTGAAATTGAAACATATCTTATTCAGTTGGCAGATGAGCAGTCAAAAGAATAAACTTAGAGTATGCAAGCATAAACATCAAAAAGGAAAAGACAAAGAACAATTTATGTTCCTAAAACCCCCTCTGTTAAAAGAAGAAATGGTAGAAAGACAAGACAACCTAAAAACACTCAAGAGACTTTGCAAACAGAAGATCCATCACATGAAAACCCTATAGGGAAACATAATGATTTATTTGGAAGATATGAAGAGGAGATATCCCAAGTGTTAGGAAATTTAGGAATGTCTCTTACTGAAGATACAGATGGCCCAGAAAAATCCCAAGCTCCAACCTCTCCTCCTTCAAACTCTTTCTTTGATAATATTGATATAGAGATGCCATCCTCTCCTATGAGGGAATCTCCTAGTGTAGCAGAACAACTAGAGCCTTAGTTTAGGGAGAGCGGTCCTTTAGAGAAACAAGAATGCCCAGAGGATACAGAGAATGAATTGTCAATTGATCAAGATTGTGAAGACCTTGAAATTCCCCTTGGACATAAAGAAACAACAAAAGAGGGCAATAATTGAATCAGAGAATTGGAACATGAGAATAAGGCATTGAGGAGGAAGGTCAATAAAATAAAGGTATTAAAACAAGAAGTTGACAGATTAAAAGGAAAAAATAGACAACTTAAGAAGCAGCTGGAACAGTCTAACAAATCCTATAGGAAGAAGAAATCTAGGAGAGTTAGAATACAGGGAAGAAATCCACTTCCTAGAAGGGTTCAAAGAGAGGAAATTCATAATCACTCTGTTGAAACACAAACATATTTTCATGCCCCCCTTGGAATCATCTAAAACAGAAACTAAGACAGATGCTCCAGTAACAGTAGAAAAAGTTGTTCAGACTGAAGGGGTGATTCATTCCTCTGAACAGGATGCCACTATCAAAAGATTGGAAGCAGAATTGGAACAATACCAACAGACGTTAACCCAATGCCTAAATGAAATGGTGACAGTAACAAAGCATCAGAAAATTGTCAAACAACTCTGAGCAATGTTAGCAACTGAAAATGAAACCTTTTTTTATCTCAATAGAGAAAAAGAAAAGATAAAGAAGGTGCAAGGTCAGCTTGATGGAGCTTTGGAGCAAATAAAAAATATTTGTTATATTTATTCTGATATATTATTAGCTTGCAGGTCCCCTGCGAATAATTATGCCCTATTTTTATTGGAACGATATTTGTTATTAAAAGTGAAAGAAATTAGGGAAGGAACACCTTCTGAGTTTTCCACTGTCTCTGATTTTGTTTTGTGTTTCAAAGAACAAGATAATGCAGTAAAATACTTTTTGTGTGAATTATATCTTCATAATTTCATTCTAGAAGAAAACATAGATGAGAACCCCAATCCATTCACTGGGGATATCCAATTTCAGGCCTTTTTATCGTTTTCCAAAAATCAAATTAGATGGGCCAAGGCACATAAGGTCTTTATCAGAAGAGAAAATGGGATAGATCTATGGGTTAGAGGAGAACCTTGTAAACCCTTTGACACCATTATGCAACATAGAGCATTTCTGAAGAGGGAAAAGGTTGTGGAATATTTAGCTCCCATCCATAGACATGTTGTATATTCAGGGCTGCAATACTTTGGAGAAATTAGAGAAGAATCCCTTTCTGCTACCAAATTAAGATGGAGTGTCTCTTCAAGTGAAATCAAGAACATGGAACCATTTGGTTTTAGGAATTTTCAAGCAGTTGCTCTCAGATTAGAAAGGTATGCCAATATGATCATGGAAGCAGGGCCTTCCTAGATTGAATGCAGGTAAAGTGCCCCCATTATATGGTATCCTACAGAGGGTTAGTAGAGTGTCTATAAACTCCGTAAGAAAAAAAAAAAAAAAAACTGCTTTTGAAGAACTTAAAGGTAAGCATGGTTTCTGGAGGTCTAGAGAAGAGACCTCTCCACCCTACAGTATCACTGCCCTGCATATGAACTCTCTTGTTGCATGAGGACATGCAAAAAGGTAAGTTGGGGGTATTTTGGGGTAAGAAAAAGGTATAAATATTCTCATTGTTACTTTGGTTTATGATATATTCTTTGCTGACTTTTTTATTAGTTTTAAGTAATGAGGGAAGAAAATGATTAAAAAACTTTTGAAAATAATATTAGATATTTTCTAAACTTTGGGTTTGAGTTTCTTTGATTTTATGCAGAAATGGATAATTGTTGTTAATCGAGGATAATCAAGAAGATCATGAAGATGCACAAACCATTGAAGATTAAAGAAATCAGGCACAAAACGGTTCAAGGAAGATTGATTATTATCTTGAAATCTTCATAAATAGTAAAATCAATCTTGAGGATCTCTCGATCCTCAAGATAGCTTAATTCACTTATCTTATTGTAAGATATAAAGAAGAGTGAATGATAGAGAGAGGGTACCAGAATTTTGATCTCCTAATTATTGATACTTTGTACAACAACCTAGTTGTAAATGACTTATCAATTATGGAATTAATGGGAGTTTCAAGCGTTTTGACCATTTCCATGTACTGAGTTTTTCATAACAGTTTCTTCTGAAGACTGTGGGCCCAGTCGACAGGAGTTGTCTTATCTGTATTTTTATCGATTATGTCGTAATTTGTGGGTTGATATTTCCTTCAACAGTTAGAATAGATTCATTTATGTGTTGTTTCTCTTATGAATTGCTTGTGTCATTCCATTCGCAGAGCGTAGATGTTCTATTTGGAAATGATCAATTGTTGTTCCATTGTCGATTGCTGTCAATTTATCGCTTGATGGTTCTTTTCATTAAAGTTTGCATTTGTTGTTCCTTCCATTAAGTTTGCATTTGTTGTTCCTTTCATTAAGTTTGCAATTATTGTTCCTTCTTAAATCTCAATAGATCATTGTTCCTTTCAAATAAGTTAATTAATCGTTGTCCTTTGAGAGATTGATTCATTGGCATTTTCTTAGATCAAATTGATGTTTTTTGGATAGATGAATGAGTTTAGTAATTAATTGATTGTTTCTTTTCAATGTGTGTTATTTCTCAAAATATAGTTCCTATTGATTGAATCATTAGTTTCATATTTTGTAGTTAATGTGTGAAGAACTTGATTATTACAGTAATTTAGATAAATCCAGATTTGTTGTAGATGAACTATCTACACGGTTTAAACCTCTACAACTTATCCGCATAGATTTTGCTGACAATATTGAGAGAAAATATGAATCCTCGATTGATAAAATTAATGTCAGGCTAAGGTTGTTTTTAGGACATCTTTAGAACCCAACACATAGCATATGTTGAATGAGATTGATACAGCTAAGGGGCACATTGGAAAAATGAGCTTGCAGACTGAAGATTTGTTGAAGGAACATATCACTGCGCAGATTGTGGAGTCTATAGCATAGAAGAGCACACATATAAAAACTCGAGTTGAAGAGATTGAAGGCAAAATCCACGCGCTAGAGAAGTCAGTGCAGAATGAAAACACTACATGAGTGGCTCGAGATGAGCCATAGGTAAGTGTTGGGGGTCTGTTGGCGTAGGCCATTTTGTGGAACAATGAAAAAATCGAGGAAGAAAGTAGAAAAGGGACCAGAAAAGGAGTGCATGTCGGATAATGAGGAAAAGCAGCGAAAGCAAGCAGAAATTCAAAGGAAAAGAAGAAGGACACGAATAAACCACGCGCAAGAAGTTAGAATGTGGACAAAACCCGCACCAACATTTCTATCCAAACTAGAGGATGTTTTCACCATACCAATACTTTGTATCCAACAATGATGCATACTCCTAGCCAAACTTCTAAATCTAGTACTCTTGTTCTTACTGGCCCTCTTAATCAAAAAATGGAACACCAAACCATTAAATGGGGAAATCTCTCTTCCCCCTTCATTGGGTCATTGATACCCCTCAAGCTCCATTACCACGGTCCATAACCTCTGCTCACATCCAAGAATCCCCTTCCTCTGCAGTCATCTCCTTTCCTACTTCGCAACATTCACACCCTAAAGGTGATAGACCTTATGTTTCCACTTTACCAACTCCATCCTTATGTTTGCATCCTTCCCTCCAATCTCTTGCTTCCTCACTTGGACGAGTACCTTACTCTATCCAATGTTTAGACTATGATAAATTGGTAACACTTTAAAACCTACCTACATGTACATAAGATAACCAAATCCATTTTGAACACAAATTACATAATCCCAGGACAAATCTTCCACCTACAAGTTCTACAGCAAAAGAACCTTGTCCTCATCCTCAGTGTTCTGATTTTCCTTTCCCACATGACTCTCACATTCTAGTTATATCAACTTCCTATCCTATTAATGTTTCTCAGAGATACCTTGTAAATAATATCCCAAATGACATCAAGAAACCAACAACACTAGAGATAAAAAAGTTTCTTACCTTAATGAATGGTTGTCAGAAAAAATCTGTGAAAGAAGATTGGATAAAGTCTATGTTAAATTGGGATCTATTTACCCATCCTGGTGCTGAAAAATTCTCCCAATCTATCTCAGACAAAGAAAAAATAGCTTTATCAAAAGCTTGGCAAGAATACATGACCAAGAAAAATATTTGGATTTCATTCTATGAATGGAAAACCCAACAACAAATTCTTGCTACCTTCTGCAAAAGGCCAGCCACCCAAAGAGATCCTTATACTCCCACTTTGCATCCTCTCCCAATTACCCTTGTTTCTTACCCAGTTCAAACCATTTCCATCTATGATTTAGGCAGAGAAATTAGAACCCTAAAAAGGGAGATTAAAGCAAGGACAGAGAAAGAAAACAAATAAACACAAATTCTTACCATTAAACATCAAAAGTTCCATGTCCTCTTAGACATCAAGATCAGAGGAAAATTGTTCAAACTCAAAACTTTGCTTGATACAGGATCATACCTTAACCTCCTGAATAAAGACATCATTCTAGTCCAATTTTGGAAAGAGACACACCAGAGTGCCATTGGATTGGGAAATCAATCAACTGAATTTTTTCATGAAATACCTGAAGCAATTCTATGCTTCAAACATCACTGTCTATCATTAAGATTTCTACTTACAAACATCCCTGTAGACTGTATCCTAGGAACTCCCTTTTTTGTTGCAGTTGAGCCCCATGGTTCTGCCAAATTACCCAATGGAGCCTCTAGTTATTTTATTAGCATTCCTTCACCAATCAAGGGATCACAAATCTCTGTTCAACTTCCTTTTGTATCTTCACCAAGATTTTCTTCTCTTGTCTATACTATCCAGAGCAAGACACTCCAGATAGAAGAATTAAAAAGTAAAAGGTCTGGGTTAATAATTAAAGACCAACTTAACCAAAACCAAATACAACAGATAATTCTAAAGCTCGGACAAGAATTTGAAGACAAAGTATGTTCAGAGAATCCAACTTCTTTCTGGCATGAGAAGAAGCATGAAGTTACACTCCCATACAAAGATTCCTATGAAGGAAAGACATGCAAGAGCAGAGCTATCCCAATGAATGTTGAATACCAAAGGCAATGTTCAAAAGAAGTGAAAAGCTTACTTCACAAAGAACTCATTAGAGAATCCATTAGTCCATGGAATTGTTATGGATTCTATGTTAACAAACATTCCGAACAACTCAGAGGAATTCCCCGGCTTGTGGTAAATTATAAACCTCTAAATAAAATATTGGTCGATGATACCTATCCTATTCCAAACAAAACAAGTTTGGTAACAAGGATTGCGGGAGAAAAGATTTTTTCTAAATTCGACTTAAAGTCAGGATTCTGGCAAGTGGCAGTTAAATAAGAGGACAAATTCAAAACAGCCTTCAGTGTTCCGGATGGACACTATGAATGGAATGTCCTGCCCTTTGGTTTAAAAAATGCCCCAGCAAAATTTCAAAGGGTTATGGACAATACTTTGAAGCCTTATTTTGATTGCCTTATTGTTTATATTGATGACATACTTGTTTTTTCTTCCTCAGTTGAGAAACACTTCAAACATCTTGGGAAATTCATACAGGTTGTCAAAGAAGCAGGATTAGTTTTCTCGAAGAAAAAGCTTGAACTTTTCCAAATAGAAATCAAGTATCTTGGCCATATCATCCGCAATGGTGAACTAACCCTACAAACTCATGTTGTTGAGTTTGCTGATAAATTTCCAGATAAAGTCCAACTCCAAAGATTTCTTGGAAGCCTAAATTATATCAGCCACTTCTATAAAGGATGTGCCCAAGACCGCAAATTGTTAAATGACAGGTTAAAAAAGGATCCAACTCCATGGACAGAAGCACATTCACAAGTTGTCAGAAATATTAAATCCAAGGCCAAAACACTCCCCTTGCTCTATATCTCTGATGATGATCTCCCTAAAATTGTCAAGACGGATGCTAGCAATCTTGGCTGGGGAGTTGTCCTCAAACAAGTCAGATCGCAAGGTGGTAAGAAAAAGGAAGAAATAGTCCAGTTTGCCTCTAGACTTTGGAAATCTAGTGAAAGGAATTATTCTGCCTTGGATTAAGAAATAAAAGCAGCTCTAAATGCTATACACAAGTTTGAAATTTTTCTTATATATAAGAAATTTTTGCTAAGAACTGATGTTGCAGCAATGAATAAATTCCAAAACAAAGAGATAAAAACTCCCAGTGATGCCAAATTTTCTAGATGGCAAGCCTTGTTCAGTAATTTTGACTTTTCCATCGAACATATTAAAGGCACCACAAATAGCATCCCAGATTTCTTAAGCAGAGAACACCTCCAGCCAGTCTCCATGATCATCTCTGTTCATGTGAGAAATGAATCTGAAGTCCTAACAACCATTCCAGATACACTCAGTTGGGAGCAGTACACAATAAGTTGGAGACCCCATTAGGAATTAAGAAGTACTCATTATATCTCCTATAAATCAATCTTATTTTCCAAGACTAGTTCCAGAGGTGCGCGACATGGATAATTCAAATGTATTGGTTCATGTTATTTCGCGGGCTTCACAAAAGGAAATTGAAGCACAGGATTCTCTCTCGAATATCTTTCATGACATTGATCTTATCTGGGATATCAGAGATAATCAAGGATTTAATCATCAATACTTTTGTCTCCAGAGACCAAGATTATTGAGTCATTGGCCAGAGAGAAATCCATCTCTAATTTTCCGTGACAGCAATTATGATTATTCTCATTACAAAACTTTGTGGTGGGACTTCATACAACAAGAAGATTTCTTTACACTAGTCAAATTTGGAAATGTGAATACTGCAACGGCAGGAAGACCTCCAAGTTGGCTCGCAGATTGGTGGAAAAAATTTGGTCTCAATAAAAATTCAATAGATCCAACAATACTATCTTCTATGTGCATTTTTTCCTCTCCTCTACAGTATGTACAAAGCCTTCTCCAAAATGGACCAAATGATGGAGAAATCCTATGTAATTTCATCTTAAACCATCTCCAATGGATTACTAAGGCTAAGACTAGTGTACAATTGATAAATGGCCAACCATTTATCATCCGAAAAATCTACAGCAAGATGTGGGATTCCCTACACTATGAAGAAAGATTCCATACCCACATGGAAAATGATTAATCATGTCTTACTGACCGACAGTGGTGTTAGTAGGATTTCGTGGGTTTACGTTACAAACTCCACATTGTACAAAGTAGTGTTTTTAATAAAAAAACATCTTAGAAACCTAGAGCACTTCTCTAGCTTTTGGCGTGGTTTGACCCGCATTTCTAAGATGCTCGTAACACGTGGAAAGTAGATTTGAAATTTGGTCGGATGGTTCTTGCATGTTCTCTCCGCCAAATCTTAAAAGTAGATTTGATTCCAAAAAAATAGTAAAATGTCCTATCAAGTCTTTTCAGAAAAATGATTATTTTTCTCCAAATTTTGTATATAAGGAGAAAAGATATTCATTCAAAGGGGTCAAAGTTTGTCTGATTTAATCAGTCTGAGTCTTCTAAGCTCCCTCTCTTTGATCTTTGTGTCTTTCTTGTAAGTTGCTTTGATAAGCCTGCGTGATTCTGGCTCAGCCAGCACGAACCTAAAGTGGCAGAAGCATTTAGTATCAGTCTATCAGTCTGTAATGTTTTGAGAGAGAACAATCTATGCTCGAATTCAAGTCTGTATACTTATGCCATTTTGGCTCATATAAATATAAATCAGCTTCCGCATATTATCTCTAAAAATTGTCTATCGTCTTGTCTATGTATTATGCTTTATCTGTTTGCCTACTAAAGCGATTGTCGGAAGTTCACTGGAAGATTTTTGCCCGAAAGTTCACTGAAAATATTGTCGAAACTTCACTTAAGTCCTGAAGAGCGCCGTGGTAAGTCTCGCAAGGCAGGAGACCGCTAAGGGCAATAAGACGTTGGGTTGTTCAAAGGTTCATGCTGGGATTTTTTTTGACTTCACCTAGGGTGTCTACTGGGTTCATGCTGAGATCGTAGAAGAAAGTAGTCGGCAAAAACAGAAGATAAAGACAAGACTTATTCAAGCTTCATTATCCATTGGAGGAAGCCTCTAAGTCATATCATTAAAGGTTTTAATCATTAATTGTTGCAACATAAAGACATATGTGTGTAGTGGATTACACGTCCTTCCACTTGAACCTTACTCGGTCATACATTGTTTAATAACCTTCTCTAATGTGGAACACAAAAAATGAGATGGGGAGATTTGAAGTTAGATCCGAACCGTCGGATCACGGGATGAATACATAGGAGCCATCCGATCTTACCTAGTAAACAGAAGGAGTTCAAATCCCTTTGTAAACTCAGGTGAAATATTGTCCATTGGATCGTAGTCCGAATAAACTCCAATCGTCAGATCACGGAGTCAATGTATATAGATCATCGGGTTCAAAGGTTCAGGTTGGAGGAATAAATATCATCCGATCGGGAGTCAACGCTAGGGGAGAGTCGTCAGATCCAAAATTAAAGCCAGGAGTGACGAGAACCCTCCCCTCAAAGTTTAATTAAAACACCACCATTGGATCAAATCTAGGTGGCTGAGTAACAAGACAGAATCGTGGTTTAGGCGAGAGTAGTAAGCAGTTTCAACATTACACCGTGCATTGTTGGATGGCGGTATTGTGCATGGTTTGGTGTTGCGCGCGGTTGAATGGTAGGTAGGTCGACACATCATAGCGATGGTTTCTGCTAAGTGACGTCATGTGCGTAGATTGGGATTGGTATTTCCCTTACTATTTAAAACTCGCTTCCCGTCGATCTTCCACTCTTCCAAGATCAACGGCAGAGGTTGAAGCGGTGATAAAGTGGAATGTTAGGTGCCTACTCTGGCAAGGTGCTTGGTCGTGGGAACGGTCACCTGAAGCAAGAAAGAAGGCGACGGGGGCTAAGGCATTCATAAAGCGCCAGAGGAATTAGGGCCATAGTTTCCCCCCCATAGGTTCACTATATATCTCCGCTCTTCAGTTTCATCCTTACCCAGGCTTAGATGTCTTGATGATGGGTCCTGATATGAACTTGAAATGTCGACCTCCAATAAACAATATTGTGGTTCCTCTAATTCCTCCAAACATTCCTTCCCACATAAATCTTACTGATCATATTGATCTTATCGATCATATTGATCTTATCAAGCATAAAGAAGTATTCTAAAGAGACAATTCATAAGCATAAACATCGAATGACACAATATTATCAAAATTTGTAGTTCCTTCTTTATATATTAGAAGCAGATCTTCTTGGATACAATATCAGAGATACAATCAATAGTCTGTTACAAACTCTTGACTTCAGAGTCATGTCACAGATCTCTATCTACCCTTTTTCCAATAACTGTATACAAATTACAATTATAGAACCTTTCCTCAACTACACCCAACCAACAATAGCCAACCCAACCCTTTTACAATAGTATGCATCTCATATATAGGCTAAGTCAGATCTTTTGGCTTTGGGCTCGCATGCTTTCTTGTTTCGTTGTAACTAATTTTTCCTCATTGGTGTTGCGTTGTCCCTTTCCGCAACTGATTTATTTTTCTTTTACTTGCTCCATTATCCATCTCTTTTGTAGCTTGCACAACTTGTGTTTAACCAAAACTGGGACCGTAGTCATTCTTGCGCAATCTTCAACCCAAAAATTAAGGGCCCGACACCACCAATGCTTTCAGGGTCAATCATATCATTCCTACTGCCTTTCTGTCAAGAACGTCCCATTCTTCATCCTTCATGGCCATACACTTCTTTTCTATTCCACCCAATGGTAGAAATAGATCATTTTTATATAAATAATATTCCATCTGCATCTTCCATAACTATTAGTTTTGGTCATTAAATTTATCAACCCTAAACTTTCCATCTTCCGACATTGCTCACGCTCGAACCAAGAACCCTCTTTTCCTGTGAGTTACCTTTCGCTCTGATACCAGTTTTAAGAAAAATAGGATCATGGAGCAATAACATAAGACAAATGCAGAAATAAAACACAGAATATACAAAATACAATAGAGATACAAATATATGTGGTTCACCCAGTGTGGGTTACCTCCACCAAAGAAATTTCCAGGTCCTTCCTTTATTATTATCCAACAAATGAAGGGATACAACCTACAACACACCCGTTGTAACTTCATCTTCTTTCTCTCATAGTCTCCTCTCTCAAAATAACATATTTGCAATGATGCATAGCCGCAATACATTTCCCTCATAAAAGAGGGTTTCCTTCTAGGGAAAAAACCCTAACATAAATTTTACCGTAATATCTATGACCTTATAATGAATGGTTCATAATTACTATGAAATTACAATATATATTTACAAGGAAAATTTTCCTTCGGGGGCTTCGCCCTAGAAACCCCCAGCCAAGGAGATGAGCCCCCCTATAACCCCCCCACGTGGACAGGTGTACAATATTTCAAGGTGCACAGTCTTCATGGGGTATAAACACAGCTGAAAACAAAGGCCTATGAAACAAGAAGATAATCAGGCTCCACAGCCAACAAGTCCTATGAAGCCAATAATTGCTTCAATAACAAATATAGATTTTAACCTTTTACAATTAATTATTGCAAACATATTATTAATAAAACAGAAAAGATACAATGGCACACACATATATTTTTACCCTAGAAACCCAAACTGGGAAAACTAACAACTTGTTCAGAGTCGTACCCCTAACCTTCTAGTCATCATATTCATTGTTTACAATAAAATATACATATAATATCTCGTGGAATCCAAACCTCTAATCCATTAACCTGAATTATTCAACAACCCTAATTCCTTAACCAAAATTAGAAAACCATTCGTAAAAACCATGTGTCAAAAAACCGCCAAAAATAGATCCAAAAAAATGCCAAAAACAAACCATTTTGTTTTTTAGAGGATCCTTCCCCCAAACCCCCTCAAACCTCCTAGTTGGGAACCCCCCATACCCCCTTTCCTCCCATACCAATGTATAATACATGGGATTAATTTTCCAAAGAATATAACATATACCCAACATGAGAATCCATCCCATGTACCTAAAAGCCCTGATGTTTCTCTATGTATACTTCTTCCTCAATGATCGTGTTGAGGAAAATTATTTTCACATCCATCTAATGTATCATCCACATCATAACTAAAGAAATAGAAATAACATCTCGAATATAACAATACCTAGCTATTGGAGAAAATGTCTCCTCATAGTCCACTCCCTCTTTCTGGGAGAACCCTCTCATCTCAAACCTCACCTTGAACTTATCGATGCTACCATCTGCAACATGCTTGATATTGTAGATCCACCTCGAAATCACAATTGACTTCCCCTCCATTCTCAACACTATGTCCCAAAAATCATTCCTCATAATATAGGTGTACTCCTTTACCATGGCATCCCACCATACCTATTGATTTGTTGTTTCATCAAAACTAGAAGGCTCAACATCAATGATGCTACTCATAAGCACCATATAGTTCAGAAGCCTCTTCAAAGGTCTGTGCTCTCTGGCCACACTCCTAGGAGCCTCAACAATATCCCTCAATGTCTATAATAGCCACCTGGGTCTCTTAACGAGATTGGAAGGGTCTAACTCCTCCTCCCCACATGAAGTTTAAGCTACTAACTACTGCTCATCCTTTGGATCATGTTGTTTCTCATCCTCTATCACTGTTGATGACTCATGATATATCCTAGATGCCAAGTTCTCCTCAAAATTAACATCTCTCCTCACAATTGTCTTCTTCTACGTTGATATGAAGGTCCTCTAAGTCATTGAGGTCTCGTTGTGGCCCACAAATATACCCTTTTGTATTGAAGGCGCCAACTTCATCCTCTTACCCACAAGCCCATGAATGCATATTGGACAACCATATATACTCAAATTTCCTATCTCTAGCCTCACTCTTGAGAATTCCTCTTCTGAATTCTTGGCCCCCAATATCCTGTGAGGACTCATAACTGTTTGAGTTAAGTAGAGAGGAACTCTGCGTAACTGTTTGAGTTAAGTAGATTTGAACTTTTGATCTCTTAGGAGGAAACAGATGTTCTTAATGAATTTATACTTATCTTTATATATAGATAGGTTCAAATCTAGAGGGGGATAGGGTATGTATACCTTTGTAAAGATCATTTGTCCCACAAACAAAAGAGTCTCATATACCAATTTCATGTTGGGCTTGACTGTGACCTTAAAAATAAATTATTAGTAGTAGTAGTAGTTACGGATTCCCCTAGATCTAAAAAAAAGTAATAGTAGTAGAAGATGATATGTATCTCATAAAGTTCAATCTATCTCTTAAAAAGATCTTTGTAAATTTTGTGAAAAACAAAAAGAAAAAAAGAAATTAATTTTAACAAATTTAAGTTAATCTTAGAAAAAAGACTTCTACATAAAAACAAAGTTTAGAGAAAAAACTTCTACATAAAAGAGAGTTTAATTCATATGTAGATAACTTAGGTCATTTATAAATATATAGAAATTATCATAAAAAGTGCATCCATGGTTAAAATGATGACTTACACATGCACTTAGAAATTCATGCATGGCCCTCCATCACACACTATTATCTAATTGTCCGTGAATGTTCTGATCTCATAGACTCTTGATTCCAGTCCAAATAAAACGACATGCAACAGAGTGCATGTCGATCTTGATTCTAATTTAACTCTCAAACAAGGGCTTAGGTTTTTCAATCGGTCCCTCGAACTTGGGTTTTTTTTAAATGATAACTCCTTGTCCAAAATAAAACGACATGCAATGGCGTGCATGTCGATCTAACTTATGTCCAAAAAACTATTCAATGTGTCCCTCGAACTTATAAATTTATTCACCTCATCATTCCATCCCATTTTCACTCTATGCTCTCCTTCCCTTTCCATAGTTTGATGATGCTTGATCAAAATTTCATGGCTTCTAGGAATTCATTGAGGAACATCGTGGAAAGCAATCTCACAGCTTCTGGGAATTCATTGAGGAACACTATGGAAGGCAATCATTGGAATAAACTGCCAAGGGATCTAGAAATTCTAGTGCTAGAAAGTCTTAGCCTTTTGGATTTACGTAGACTGTCATTCGCCTGCAAGTATTTTCATTCCTTGTTGTCAGATCCCTCCTTCGCCATTCACTATGACGGGAAACGCGTTGATCATCGTACACTTGTTGTTTTTCCATATTGGTTTTGCACAAGAAAATATGGCGAGGTTTTCAAGTCCCTTATTTGGGAGGAACAAAGGCTTGTCATGCCCAAGTGGAAAAGCCCGTTTAGGTCCTACGATTTGCGGCGATCAAAGTGGCACTCCTCGACTTACGGTGATGGATTCGTGTGTTTTCAGACACCTCGTTTAGAGAGAGTTGAGGCACCTTTTTCTTCTTTGTTCTTCACGTATAACCCTTTGTTTCCCCATGAGCACAGAACGTTGATGACGCCTGACATGGGCGACTGCTGGGTTTTTTTTACAGGAATTGCCTATGACCGAAAATACCACGTGTGCAAACTCGTCTTGTGTCTGCCAACTAGGAGGGACAAAGGAGTTGATGGTAGATTAACTAGTTTTGTTTACAAATTCCGAGTAGGAACGTGGAAGAAGATACCAGAATTGAATATAATCCATCCTATTTATTATTTTACTGTCGTTACTCCATTCCTCCTGCAAGAGTGTTTCCTGTGTTGGTTCACGTCCTCAACGGTGGTGCTGGTGTCTGATGTGGAAGAAGATTTCTGGACATAATCAATTTCGTTCCCTTCAACTCTCTTGGATAATGAACAGTTTGCGTGTATTGCAAAACATAAAAGGCAGTTATGTGTGACCAGAAAATCTTTCAGAGAGGACGACAACATGATTTGGGAGCTTTGGAAGTTCGATAGGAAGGAAAGCATTTGGAAAGTGGCAGAACTCATCCCACTTCCTCCTATTCCTCCTCCTATTACCGTTAGTGAAATCTATATCACTAGACATAGGGATTTCTTGTCGTTATGACCATATGTAGTCTTTGGGTTTATGACATATCACATCATGATTGGCAATGTCTCGGCAACTTTTACTGTTGTTTAGAAGCAAGTCTCTTTTGATTAACCGTATTAATTAGGTTGTTAGAGTGGTGTAACTGTATTGTTGAGAATGGTTTAGTCTAATTGTTTTAAGTTTTAGTTTTTTTGTTTTAGTTTTTTTTGTCCAAAGTTTTGGTTCTGGTTTCATTTAGGTTTTACTTAGTTGGACATAAATTTGTACGAAATCACAATTTTATATTATTTAAATTATATTTTTTAATGTAAAAATGGATTCATATTGTTGAAAAATGGATTCATATTGTTGAAAAATGGCTCAAAATGTTGACAATGATTTAGTTTAATTGCTTTAAGTTTTGGTTTTTTTTGTCTAAAGTTTTGGTTCCACTTAGGTGGACATAAATTTGTATGAAAATCAGAATTTTCTGTTATTTAAATTATATTTTTTATTGTAAAAATAGATTTAAATTGTTGAAAAATAGCCTCAATTAACCCCTCAAATCTGCAAATTTTTGTCAAATTTTTTGTGAACCAAATTAAATAGAAAATATCTCAAAAAAATCTTTGAATGAGTTAATAATGACATTTTGATTCTTTGATTCTTTCAAAACAAATCATCCTCTATCTACCCATGAATGAATATGGTAACATAACTTTGTAATGAGAACTTTTATAAGTTCAATAAATTGATCTAAGATTGATGTTAAAACATTTAATGTATGGTTTAATGCATTATAAATTTATTTTAATGTTAAATAGAGATTGAACTTTTGGCCATGAAGTTGTCTCTAATTACTACATCTTGGTGAAAAACACAACATCAACAATGTTTAAAGAGTATAGTGGGCCAATTATTGTATGGGGCATTTTCATGCACTCAATGTTTGATAAATTTTGTTCACGGAAATTTTAAGATTGTAAGTGAGTTGGCTTCGTGTGAATATAGTCCATAGAATATGGCTCATTTCAACAGTAGAAAGAAGAAGAAAAATTCTAATTTACAACTATCAAAACTAGTTACACTAATACATAGATCTAATAAAATATTGAAATCTTTATTAATAAGGTTATTTTTTCTTTAGATCTCACGATATTTAGTTACTAAGTTTTTGCTTATGCATGAAATAGATAAAATGCTAAAAATAGAGGACAATAAAATACAATCACACCATCCACAAATTAACATAAGATATGACTTGAGAAACACAATATGAGAGAAAACACATCTAGAAGATGAGACTGCTCTGCTCTCTTTTCTATGGTATAAAAATGATGCGAGTGCAAAGGAAGAGACACTCTCTGTGGCGTTTCCTTTGAATTGTGACTTGTATGGGTGCTACAGAATTTATTCTCCTCTTTTATGCTAAAAAAATACCACTCTCATATTTTTTTCTAAGATATGGAACAAGACACAATGCAAAATAATGGAACCCATTCTCCTCCTAGTGACCTAGTATTTAACATAGTCCAATAGCCATCTAGGGATAGGTTTTTGACTTCCTCAACCCTCAATTGTGGTAGGGTTTTGAACCTTCTAGAATATTCTTGAAATACCTCATGTGGCTAGCCCCGTATGCATGAGTAATGGGGGATGATGTGGCATCGTCTCGTACCATGGTGGTCAACATAGTAGGTCAACTTGCAAGAGACATAACTTTTGCATACGAGCTCCGATTGATGCAATTTTTGCATTGTTGGAAAGGTATCAATGTGTAGAATGATTTCACATGGTCTAAACTATGTTAGAAGAGTTTTAATCCCCCAAAATTCCATTTTGTGTCTCAAAATGGCCCCAAAAGGTTCCAAACCCCAATTTTTCAAACTAAGACATGCCACTAAAATGGCCATGTAAGTTGATTCCTCCAAATTTGTCCACTCTGAAAGGATCGAGATACATGACAAATAACACAATGATCCAATCTGGATCAATACATCAATAGGAAATATATTTTTAATTATGAAAACACTTATGGATGCTCACAAAATCTTGATGAAGAATGAACCCAATCCTAACTTCAACCAATATGGGGAATCTTCTTTTGATTTTTGTATCCTATAATTTAATTCCATTAATCACAACACACAGTTCAAATGAAGTAAATGAATCACAATCCAAAGAAACTACATAGCTTTGACAAAGAATTTCCACCAACAAAGTCAAGATGGTGTTTATAAGACTATGGTCTAGTGGTTGAGTTTCCACATTAATTAGTACCTCAAACCATGACCCCAATGGTCATAGAGACTTGTGTATTATAAAGTAAATTCTAAGTTGTGTACCTTTAAGACACTTTGAAATGAACAAAGTATTTTATCAAAATCAACTTCAATTCTATCATCACTAAATTTTATTGTAGAAAATGTAAGAAAAGATAGATTTTTAAGATACATTTATTAATTATTAAAAAATGACCAAAAGTAGGTCAACAAGATTACTTAGTACATAAGTGGAAATAAAAAGTGGAAGTGAAAAGAGAACTCCTATAAAAAAAAATGAATTAAAGATAATCTATATGGTCTAGGTACAACTATCACAATGCTAGGAGGAAATACAATGCTTTTGATTTGAGTACAAGGAGAGCCTCATTGCTCTAGGTTCTTATTGTCTTGCCAAGGAAAGAGGGGGTCCTCCATTGAATTCGAGTGTGAATCTCTCCTACCATCTAATGTTGAAGGAAATAACATTTGTATAGAAATTGGGTCAAAGGAGTTGGATTTAGCCTAAGGGATGTCTCTCTATCTAGAATAGGTGTTGTTGGCGCACAGTGGGAAGACCTAGGGTTCAACATTAATTCACCAAAAAAACTCTAAAGATGAATGTAAATGTGTTGAACCTGCACATAATAGAGCTAGCTAGCAAATGACATACACAATTTGCAAAGAAAATATGAGAAAAGAGAAGCATGAGAGAAAAGAATGGAAAATTTTTTATTAACCAATTGAATGAATGATAATTTACTCAGATATACTCTGTATAAATCAACTAATGTGCACTAGGGGAAAAGCCAATGCACCATATTGGTGGTCTAGAGTAATCTGGACACACACCAACAGTTACAGGAGTAAACTGTCACCTAGTCTAGTCTCTCAGGTAGTTATGGGAGTGAACTGCCACCTAGTATGAGTTAACTAGTCTCTCAGTCTTCAGTTAAATGACCGAAACACACTGAAGTGAGGAGGAGATCAGGGAATCATGAGTAATGCACTAGTCTTGTGATAATCCCAAAGAAAATGCACATTAGTTGGTGATGATCCCAATGTTGCATGGTGATGATTCCAATGTGGCATCTAGACTCCACTCAACTGATCAAACTGAAGTGTGAACTGAAGTGAATATTCTCCTAGAGGAATATTCTCGCTAAACTATAGGATACTAAATAATGACTAATAAACATAGGGAAAACCTCAGGAAAAAGAAATCCTAGGTGTGTGTGAAGTATCTCCAAAACCCCCCTTGAACATCACTATGGTGAAAATAAAGAATGGGTCCCGACAACGATGTCATGTTAGGTACCCAAATACAAAAGATACACAGAAATAAACGAGGAAAGAGGGAAAACCTCATGGGAAAAACCCCTCCTCAAAGTACAATGTATGTAAAAAGAAGAATTGTCAGTTGCTAGGCAACAATGTCCTTCACTCCAACACGACTGTGCAAATAATGGAACTTCTCCTCAGTGAAGGTCCTGGTTAAGATGTCTACACACCAAATAATGAACATATCACAACTTACAACATAAGTATAATGAATGCATCACCATAGAGAACATATTGGGTTTGAGTGAATTATTATCCTCAAATTTATAAAATAAAATCATAAAAATGAAAATGTAATAGGTATTCATAAGATAAGGGTAATGATACGTTTTATAAAAAGTAAAGTAAAAAAAATACTAATTTATACAAAATTAATATCATAAAAGGGTTAAATAAAGTGGATCTTACTTTAGGAAGCTTTGAAAAATAAAGATTATTCCACTAAGTAACTACAAAATAATAGAAGAAAACTTAAAGTTATAGAAATACTAATTTTTATGTTAGTTATCATTATTATTTAAACTATTTATGATAATAATTAGTTGTTTAGTTTTTTTTTTTCTTAGCTTTTTTCTTTTAAAAAGTTTATTAGTTGCTTGGCAACTTTTTCTTATTTCTCTTCTTTTTAAAAAGTTTATTAGTTGCTTCACAACTCTTTCTTTTAAAAAAAAAAAAATTATTAGTTACTTTTCAAAATCACCTTCTTTCTCTTCCTTCTTTGAAAAGTTTAATAGTTGTTTTACAACTTTCTCTTCTTTTTTTTTTCTTTTTAAAGTTTATTAATTGCTTCACAACTTTCTCTTCTTTTTTTTTTCTTTTTAAAATTTATTAATTGCTTCACAACTTTCTCTTCATTCTTTTAAAAAGTTTCAAATTACAATAATTTTATTTCTAAATTAAAAATATCCAGTATTTCACAACCATAAGTATATATGTTGTGTTGCAACAATTGATATACCTTCACAACCATAAATATATATGTTGTGTTGCAACAATTGATATACCTGCAAAATATATATTCAATTAGCATGAGAATTTCAATAAAAAAAAATTCATAAAATATAATTCAAATTTTAAGTTCTCAACATTTGGTATACAAGGACGCTTTTGTGCTAACATAATTTAACATCTAAAAAAATGTTTTTGAGTTTAATCTCGTTATACATTTTCTAGTACATGTATGTTCTCGTGGAGAAAGGGTTTGATTGTTGCTCACTTGTCCAAAAAGTTGAACTTGTTTGATCTCTTATATAATTTTGTAAATTACATAACTATGTGATTAGTTATATATATAGTTAATGATATTTTAAAATTGCTTTTAATTTTATTTTTTTTCATATATATATATATGAAAACTTTATATAGAGAGAGATTTATTTATTAAGATTTTTTTCTTTATATTTTTTCTTCTTATAAATCAATTCTTGTTGATGATGATGATCAAATTTCACTAAGACTAATTGGTTTATTGAACCTTAAGAAGGTAAGATATTACTTCAATTTCTTTACAATATGTTTCTATACTCAATAAGCAATAAGAGAAGCATTCCGAAATCGCCATAGTTTTGATGACTTAGAAGGCTAGGAAGGTCAGTGATGTGGAAGATAGTTTAATTGAGATCTATGTATATATAAAAATTTGTAAGATTATCTCATCTTTTAGAATTTATGAATAGAAGGTGTTTCAATTGAACTAACTCTTTTAAATATTAATAATATAATTTTATTTAATGCAATTTATTTCACTATAAAACCTAAAATGCATAACATAAACTATATATATATATATATATATCTATATATATATATAATAAAAAAATCTTAACAAATATAGAGAAAACAATTAATCATGCACTTAGAAATTCATTCATGTCGCTCCATCACACACTATTCTTTGATTGTACGTGAATGTTGATCTCATAGAGTCGCAGTTAGTGAATATTCTAGGAACACTTGTTCTTAGTAACCTACGAATCACTAAGAAAGACATTAATCATATTTTCAATTATTAGTTTGATGTTATCGTTTATTTAAATATCATATTAAAATGAATTTTATCAGATCTATATATGTGGTTTCTAATTTTAATGCAAAAATTTGATACATCTTAAACGTGGATGCCTTCCTATATTGTTTTTAATTTTAAGAAACAGTTTTTTAGTAAAATGAGCAATAAAAAAATCCTTGTCCAAAAAAAAACGACATGTAACAGCGTGCATGTCGATCTTGATTCTAATTTAACTCTCAAACAAGGACTTAGTTTTTTCAATCGGTCCCTTGAACTTATAAATTTATTCATCTCACCATTCCATCCCATTTTCACTCTCTTCTCTCCTTCCCTATGTACCTCTTATCTCCTTCCCTTTCCACAGTTGGATGATTCTTGATCAAAATTTCATGGCTTCTGGGAATTCATTCAGGGACACTATGGAAAGCAATCTCACGGCTTCTGGGAATTCATTCAAGAACACTATGGAAGGAAATCAGTGGAATAAACTGCCAAGGGATCTAGAAATTCTATTCCTAGAAAGGATTAGCCTTTTGGATTTATGTATGTTGTCATTCACCTGCAAGTATTTTCATTCCTTGTTGTCAGATCCCTCCTTTGCCATTCACTATGATAGGTGCCGCGTTGATCATCGTACACTTGTTTTTTTTCCATATTCGTTTTGCCAAAGCACTTATGACAGGGTTTTCAAGTCCCTTATTTGGCAAGAACGAAGGCTTATCATGCCCAAGTGGAAAAACCCATTTAGGTCCTATGATTTGTAGTGATCCCAGTGGTGCTCCTCGACTTACAAAGATGGATTCATGTTTCTTGAGTGTGAGGCACCTCATTTAGAGAGAGTCAATGCACATTTTTCTTCTTTGTTCTTGGTGTATAACCCTTTGTTTCCCTATGAGCACGGAACGTTGACGACGCCTGCCATGGACGAGTGTTGAGTTTCTATTTCTCTTTATGGCAATGGAAAATCATAAAGTAACCATTGAAAATGATGAATAATATTATGAAGAAGAAGGTGATGTAGATATTAAAGTAGGACTAAGAAACACCTTAAGTGAGCTAAAAAGTAAGAGGAAGAAAAACATGTCACTCAAGGAAGAATTTTTTAAGTTAAAGGAGGGTTCTCAAAACCCTAACAAAAAATCTGAAGAAGTTGTCTGCTTAAAATTCAAGGTAAAGGAAGCAGAAAAGAGAGAAGAAATTTTGGCAGGTCATCTTAAAGAAACATTTGAGGTATTAAACAAGCTTGAAGCAGAACTTAGTCAACAAGAAAGAAAATTTGAAGAAGAAATCATCTCTTTGAAAACCCAACTTAACGAAGCAAGAAGAATAGAAGAAGTAATGAATATCCATATGATGAAGAAAAAAGAAGATTGTGATAAGCTTGAAGAACAACTTGTTTCAATGAGGGTTGAAGTTAGCAATCCCAACAAGAATTTAAAGAGCTCTCAAGTACTGAAAGATATTCTCATCTTTCAAAGGTCACCATTCGATAAAGCAGGTTTTGGATACATTGGTGAGGCCTCATGTAAGGAAGATGAAAATGCCAATATCAGAAAAAAGAATTGAAGAAAGAGGAATCTCCACACCACTAGTAAATAAAGTTGAAGAGAAGTATTCTAGGTTGCCAGGAAAGAAGAATGAAGAGAAGGCTAAGAATTATGCAAACATTCTCAAAGGAAGGGATCATGATTAGCAAGATTCAAATAGGAATGAATGCAGAAGAGGTGTATCTCCAAGAATACCTTATACCTTCATGTATCAAATAAGCTTCAATCATTTTGAAGGAAACAATAGAAGAGAAGATCGTGATTAGATAAGGCATGAATTCAGAAGGACTACATCACAAAGATGATCATTTGCTTCAAGGGAGGTATAAAATTTTCTTTCTTTTTTATTGTTTTACTTGTAATAAATTTGGACATAAATTTGTAGATTGTAGAGCATATGGAAGAAATGTTCAAGAAAGAGACGTTTATTTGACTCCCTACAATATTGAATGTTACAAATTTCACAACTATGGACACATATTTCATGATTATAGAATCATGATGGAGTCTTCCTTGAAGGAAAACACTAATATTAGATACAAGAAGGTTTGGAGAAGAAATAAAAAATAATAATAACAAGTGAATGAAAAACTCCCAACGATCATACTCATAGGATTTACAAAGTTGCATGACAAATCTATAGGCAAAGAGGAAGATGTCAGAATTTGGAAGGTTGATCCTGCAATAGAGTAGGCTTATATATTGTTCTAAGTAATCTATCGTGGAGACTCCCAACAATGTGAATATTGAAGAGGGGGAGTCTAAGCAACAACTACTACATATCAAAGAACTATCTTTCGAGCAGCTTGAAGTGTTTGTTTACATAGTTTGGGAAGGAAGATTCAGAGTGGTTTGATGGTAGAGGTATATAATGTCTGTTGACAGATTGGTTGATTACTTCAAGGTCAATTTCATAACACATCTCCATACGAATATGAAGGGATTAGTTGGTAGACACAAAGAATATAATTATACACTTTTGAGACATAGATTCATGATTGTATAGAGGATTTCAAGCATGTATTCAAGCAGGGATATATTCATTACAGATTCAAGAATGTGTACTTGTTTTATACTTGTATAGTTTGACTTGAATATAGAGAAGACTAATGGACATTTTTTATTTAGCTCAAGAAACATAAATATGTGGTGATCAGTTGCACTAGATTTGAAGAATTCTTTAGAAAAATAAAGTGACAAATGGGTCAACATTGTGTATAGTAGAATAGCAGAGACATGGACAATTTTGTGACATATAGATATAAATGAACTCATGATATATTTAGCAGGTCTAGAAGACAATGATTGACATGAATCAAAGAAGATGCATGATAATGGATGAAAGCATGAGCTCATGAGTAATTCTAGAAAGATAGAAGTACTCATTTTCATTGTCATCAAGAGGAATGTTTAGTAAATCATATGACTCAGAAAAGAAGGATATTGAGAGGTAGAACTAACTAGTCACAAGAAGGAAATTTGTGAGAGGCACATGAATACAAAGGGAGAGAAACCATCAAGAGGAGACCATTGATTGGTTATTATTTCATTGATGTCAAATCAGTGAAGAAGACAACAAATTAATAATGCATCCTCTTTGGAAGCAGTGTAGAAGATAAGACCAACCATATGAACCTCAAGGAAGAAATGAAAAGCCATGAAGACATGAATTCAAGTAATGAAAGAACCTTTATATGAACACTTTTAATATGCGTCAATGGATTACTATAAAAAGAAGCGCCAATATACAAAAATCTCCACATTGATCTATACGACATCTTGCAAAGAAGAAAGGGGAAGAAAGATTTTCAAAAGAAGGTATATTGTCAGGGGGGTCCCTTTTCCATTGATGTCAAAGGGGGAGAAAAAGAAAAAAAGAATGAAGACAGGGGGAGCAATGGTCACATGAGGAGTATGAGTGTTTCCATCAATGCCAAAGGGGGAGATTTTTGGAAAATTGGTTGTCATTGATGTCAATCCTAGAAGAAGCCCCAAAGAATGTTTGGAAGCCTCTAGAAGTGATGGGTGTATTTGAAGAAGTCTCCAAAGTATTCCCCTTATGGCATAGCTTTAATCATGGCCCTCGTGAGAATATGCTTTGAAGAAGTATACAATAATCCATGGAAATATGGTTAAGTGTTTAAGTTGTTAAGGAGCCATGGAGGTGTGGTTATGAATTCCAATGTTGATTGAAGAAAAAGAGTATGAAGGACATGGAAAATGCATACAAAACCCTCATAGATAAATATTCCTCGTCATACCATTTCTAATGGTAGGTGGTACACCATGTGGCTCCTCACAGTTGAGAATTCATTCCCTCTTTAAGATGAATCCCTGAAGTATGGTTAAAAATCCCCTAAATGGTTGCAACAAGAAGTTATAAGTAGGAATTAAAGTCAAGTAAGGGAGAAATGTTGTTGCAAACAAGAAGTTGCAGGGCGACCCTAAATTCAAGTAAATGAGTTACTTGGAAGAGTATAAATTCACATCAAGAACCTCTCATTTGACATCCACCTAAGTGTGATTTGGATCAAGCAAGTGTACGATCTCTTAGTGCAACTGACACAATTTTTTTTCTGAAGGATGGAGTTCTTGAAGTTGCATATGTGATAAGGGTTTTTGGGAAACCCTATCTGAGTTGACCCCAGCAGGTCAGATATAAGGTGTCCCATGAGGACCCCGTGGGTTGCACAACACTTGTCACGCGAGGCCCTGCATGTTGCCAGGATCAATACCACGAGGTTGAAGAAGAGTTTGAGGAAGGTGATCTTGTCCTGATACTAAAGTTGAGAAAGGTATGATGATCAAAGATCTTATGCAATAGAGTTGTTACAGGATGAAAGGTATGGTTTTCTATATTTATTGAGATTATATCTTGATAATTTTGGCATATACTTGAGGCATATCTTTGGCACATGTTTTGTGGCATATCTTGAATGTTTTGGCATATGATTGAGGTATATATTTGGCACATGGTTTGAGTCATATCTTTGATGTTTTGGTATATGCTTTGAAGCATATCTTGGAGATTCTTTGGCATATGGCTAGAGCCATATCTTGGTGAATTTGGGAATATGTTTTGGGAGATGTTCTTGGAAGATTTTGGCATAATTTTTATGTGGTTATTGGGTTTGGACCAATTTTAATGATGATGATGTATAAATATCAGTGATAGTGATAGTAACAGGTTGGTGATGATGTATCAGTATCAGTGACAGTTACAATAATAGGTTGATGATGATGTATCTGTATTAGTGACAGTGACAGTAACAGGTTGATGATGACGTATTAGTATCAATGGAAATAACAATGAGATGTGGATTCTATCATTTATATCCAAGGGAGGAAGGAAGGGGCAAGGAAAGGAAGTTGGAGATTCCTTCAGGTTGGATCTTGTAAACAAGGGGTTGGAGCCTCCTTCCAAATGGAGCTAGAGAATTCAGGGAGTTAGGTTAGAGCCTGTAAACTAGGTGGTTGGAGATTCCTTCCAATTGTAGCTGGAGAATCTCAAGAGTTGTAGCTTCCTTTAGGTTGGAGCCTGTAAACTATTTATTTTGGTAGCTCAGAGGTACTTCTACATTGGAGGCGCCCAACATGTAGATGTGACCCAACATATTTATCTCTAGTGAATTTATGAAGTGTTTTCATAAAGTGACTTTAGAAAGTGATTTTATAAATTCAAGTTGAGCCCTGTAATATTTAATGGGTAAAAGTAACTTTATGAAAAGTGGGTCACTTAAGTGATTTAAGTGAACTCAACAAAAGATTAAGTCATGATCGTTGATATCAAGGGAAGGTGAAGAGTAACTCAAGGGAGACCAAGGGTTAGATTATTTACTCATTAATGAGTAATAAAAGGAACACTAGAGGATATATGGGACACACCTTATGGGAGGAGAGGTTGAGAGGAATGTGAAGAGTCACTCACATTCCAAGAGAATTCCAAGAGAGTGTTGAGTTGAAGGAGAAAGGAGAAGGTCAACAAGATAAGGGGCACACTTTCCAGGAGGAAGAGAGGAAACACACCCCAAGACAAGTATTGCTATAGGGGGAAAACCCCTCTATGGACTACACTAGGGTTCAATAGTGAAAGAAGAGCTAACCATATAAAGTCTCCTACTTTTAACAACTATCCCAACATACCCTACATTCATGTATAAAAAACAAAGTATAAGGATCCGATAATCTTACATTAAACCCCGAGTCTGGTGTCAATCCTTTTGTGTTCCATCATTCCTCGACTGCAAATCTCCTCCCAAGGCTGACCTCCATTCATAAACAGACTAACAAAGAACTAGAAGCATGCATTTTATATATGAGTTAGTAGGTTAGATGTCATAATAAAAAGTAAATCAAATATAGAAGTTGAACACATCATATGGTGAGATGGAAAAAAGTACTTCTTTATATTAATCTCATAATGTTACTTACATTAAGACGGGAAACTGCTCCTCGAACCTGGTCCAACCTCCTCTTCACCAAGCTCCAACTGCTTCCACGTGTCCTTCTCCTCTCACAATTCTCTCTAGGGAAATGACATAAGCTTGCAACGGAGGAAAAGAGGCTAGAATAGGGAATTCTGGCTCAAACTCACAATATGGCTGCAAAGTCTTGGGGTAAGGGGGGAAAGTGAAATGGGCAGAGTTTCACTGTTCTTGTACTTAAATTTGGAATGAGACCCCAACACCTTCTTTTATATGCCAAAAAGATAGTTATTCGGTTGGGTGACGGGCTATGGGCAGTCAATTAGTTGGGAAACTACCCAAAATCCTATATCTCCTTGCAACTTTTATTTTTCGCAACATTTTGTGGGTATACGCAGATTGTAATGGTGCATCTAGCATACACACATGGGCAATAGTGGAGCAGGGTGTGTACATCTTCAAAAATAGTGTTTTTTAAGAAGAGCTTTCAGTGATGGCTTGGAAAAAATGGTAAGTAAGAAGGCCAGATGCCACGTATGCATATGTGGTGCAATTTAGGGTTATAACAGATGCCCCCTAATGTGTGAGGTCAGAAGAGAATTTGATGACCGAAATACATTACAAATATTCACCAATGTACGACGCGACTGAGCTCGGGACCAGAGTTCGGGAGGTGCCATATGAAAAAATAAAATTTGTCTCACTGAGGCGGGAATACCCATGCTCGGGATGAAATAAATCATGGTTGCCAATCAAATACACTGCAGATCCACGTCATATAACTATATAAAGTGTAGTAGCGAGCAATACGCAATGGATCTACATCTCAAAATCAAAGATATACATGTATAGTATCGATCTTCAAGAAGCCAAAGACACATGATGGCTGGAGATGAGGGCTTCAGAGCTTGAGCAACAACTTCAAGATCTTAAAAACTTGGGTAGGAGTGTAGTATGAGTGTTCAAATTCACTACCCAGAGGTCTTCGATGACTTGTCGGGAACAGATAAGAGGATCTCGGTGACCAGGCAAAGAAATTCATTGATTTTGAATCAAGGACTTGATTGGACTTTGGGGATGGTTGGGCATGAAGTCAAGAGACAAACTACAGAAGGGATGACTCAATGTTAGGTAAAAAATCCCTTTGACAATAGCATGAAAAATGATGAGACTCAGGCAACACGATGTTGACATAAGTTCACAATGCAGGAGGCAACACAAACTCTCCATATGTTTGGAAGAATAACCAAATGGAGGAGGACACAACTCTATGTAGCGAGAAAAACTTCCTAAGGTCATATTAAATCCCAGAGCTTGACAAAAAAATGGAAAGATGTGCTTTGTCCAAGGGTGACTCATTGTGCTGCCATAAAAAGAAAATACTTTTCCCATCCTCTTTTTGGGGTGTATTTGATTTTTTTCTCTTTTTCAATCATTTCAGAAATCTTTGAAAAAGAATAAAATATTGCTACGTTACAAAGGAGGAACGAGTGTCACAAGCATACTAGTTCCAAGTGCAAGGAACACACTAATGCTCAGAGCAAGGAGACATGTGCGGGGAAAGGACACTCGGGAAAATTCCTCCATGGGTCAAGGTGTCAAGACGCAGAGGCAAAGTGCTACAAGGCTTGCATAGAAGGCATGATTCAAAGGTTCAATTGAGAGACACATGGAGCCAACATTAGGCCAAAGACGCAGGGATGCAAATACGATTAATAGGACACAATGATAACTTCCTTCAATGAAATTTTAACGAGCTCATAGAAGGTAAGATCGGTGATTTTTCATTTTTAGAGAGTCTGAAAAAGGGTAAGAGAAGACTCCACTGGGGTACCTTTTTCGAAGGTAGTCTAGTCAGTTTGAAAAAGGGGTAAACTAGCATTGGAAATACGTCTATTCAAAAACAATTTAATGAGTGTGAAAAAGACAAGATCACTTGACAATCCTTTCAATTTTAAGGAGTCTGAAAAGAAATTAACTATCGACTCAGTGCCTTTTTCTAGATTTAGTCTCCCTAGCCCGAAAAAGTGAAATTTTCTAAGGAGAACTCTCCCGGCGAGATGAATCTCCTGATGCGTACATTTTTCCTACTTAATCTACAGGCTGGAAAAAGGGGTAAACTCATGTCAGTAGATGTTTTTCTTAACCAATTAATGAGTGTGAAAGAACAAGGTCACTCGACGATCTTTTCAATTTAAAGGAGTCTGAAAAGAGATTAACTATGGACTCCATAGGGGATGTTATTCTGGACCAGTTTAATGAGTGTGAAGGAACAAGGTCACTCGACAATATTTTCAATTTTAGGGAGTCTGAAAAGAGCTTAACTATGGACTCTGTGGAGGTTCCTTTTTCGTAAATTTAGTCCCTTAGGCCCGAAAAAGGGTTAAACTTATACATGAGAATACTCCTCTAGCGAACCAAAGTTCCTATAGTATACCTTTGTTCGTACAATTGATCGTCCAGAACGAAAAATGGGTAAACTACCGCCAGATAGATGTGCCCTCAAATTTTAGTTTGGCGAGCGTGAAGGACAACAAGATCGCTCGACAATCTTTTCATGTTTATAGAGTCTGAAAAGGGATTAAAGAAGACTCATTTTTGTTTGGGAGTCCCAAGGGTGAGGTCAAGAGTGATGATGAATCATGAAAAATGAGGCTCAAACTCATAATCAGGACCAGACTAAAAAGGACTCCCTAGCCTAAAGTCATTAAAGATAACATGGACACCAAAATGCAACCAGGATCTACCTAGGGAATCCATGAAGAGGTAGTCTCTACCACGAAAAGATGACACTTCTTAAGTAGCAATGATGTTTCTATATCGCAATTCAGTGGGATTGATCCTATGGAAAAGTGGAAAAGACAACGAGATGAAAAAAGTGGAGGTGGAATCCTAACTTACATGCACAATGTTGGAAAAATGACTTTTTACCAAAGGACCTCCAAAAGTGACCCATCTCTCAAAATGTTTTCCAAACCAAAAGTGAAGTATATCATAACATCCAATGAGAAACTCAAGAACCATGGTAAATGATTTTCAAGCCAGAAAAAATGACAAAAGGGATCAAAAAATGACAAAAAAGGGCCAGAAAAGTCTATAAATAGAAGTTTGGCAGTTCATTATCACCATTGTAAATTAAGAATTGACCAAAAAGCCAAAAACATTCGTTTGCTAAAAGAGTTGATTCTGGGAACTTCAACATATGAAACAACCTTCTTCTTGAACCAAGTAAGTACAAATCAACCCCTCATGAAATTCCATACTTCCTTTCTTCATTTATTTTAGTTTTTTGGGGGGTGTGCACTCTTGAAAAGGGGTGTCCCTGCATGTACGCGAGTTGTCGAAGGACAACACACATATTCCCGTGGGAAGAAAACAATATGCCCACATGCATACATGACTATGCTCAATACAACCCGCATACACCCTCAAGCATATGGAAAATTTTGAAGATACTAGAGTTTAACTCTCCTTTGAACTTGTCATTGACAGGATGTATGTCCATTGGAGAGAGAGAGAGCATGAGAATATCGATTATTTGGTCTCAGAAGACCCTGTTGCTTTCGTCGCATAAAAACAATGTGGATTGTGGAAATTCTTCCAGTGTTCACTCAGGCGGGCACAACCCAGGCTGTTGAATGCCTTGGTAGATTACTGGCACCCTGACACTGAGGCATTTATGCTCGAGGGATAGTCGTTGACTTCAATGACTGGGAATATTTATTTTCTGACTAGCCTCTCGAGGAGAGGGGAACCATTCAACCTTCGTGCTTTTCCTCCTGGGCCTCACAACATAGTCGAGTTGATCGGGATACACTGCGAGGCTGTCACAGATAAAGTGGGTTCTCAAGTGTCGATCCACAAGATTTCCAACCTATCACTGCAAGTGATATTTTTACTTATTGGGTGAATCAATGGATCCACGGCCTTACATTAGGCCTCACGGGCGCACATGCATTGTGCAATATAGTACTTAAACGCAAGAGTGTTCAACTAGATCACAACCATGTTGGATTGCATGAAGAGACAACTGACATATTTTATGTTCCTTTTTCTTCGAGAGGGTACTCAGTCTCAGTCCGCAAGAGATAGTACAGGGGCATGTGGCCTCTTTCCCAACAGTGTGTAGGTGGGTGGCGTTGTTTCCATGACAGGGGGGAGGGAGGACCATTGAGGCCTTCAACGATACTTTTTTCGACTGGTGGTCTTGGCAGATTCCATCTATAGAGGACTACCCCTATGTCGGGATCAAATTCTCCAGGGATCCTGATATGCCCGTACCTTCGGGAGAAGAATGAGGAGAGATAGGTATGTTTTTTTTTAATGTTATTTATTTTTTATTTCTTTTTATATATTTCATTTTTATGGGAAACAGAGTATCTGACAACTATGTATTTGTTTATGTACAAATGTGGGACCAGTATGTCCAACAGACTTCTTGAGGACTAGGCAGCATCCTCAACTAGAGGCAGTACCAGCCGCAGCCGCCAGACCAGCAGTAGCAGCACTAGGGGGACCTCCAGCCGGAGAGGCTGAGAGAGTATTGAGACGAGTGGAGAGGAACCTCATCACTCTCACTCGTGTAGTTCCCATGGAAGAAATCCAGGATCTTCCACCATTGATGCAACCTCACATAGTTGGGGGGTTCCAGACCTGGTTTTCACTCTTTTGGCATTTGGAATCAATCTTGGTTCACTATGGCAGGGCCAACAGGCTGCGACCTTAGCTTAGGATGGACCACTTACGTGCCGAGGGCACGTTTTGTATATTTTTGAGGGCATAAGCCCCGTGACGTATACCAAACATATTTTTGAGGCGCTTTCACCCACCTATGTACTATGCAACTTTTGATATATATATATATGCATATTTACACCTTTTTATGTATGTGTGTGCTTTTTCTTACATGTGTGCAATATGCCAATCTAATACATGATTAGCTAGAGTATGTGTGATTTGATTCAATCTGCTAGGGACATGGATATATGTAATGTAATCAAAGCATCGTTCTAAGAGATGTACCCTAAGAAATCGTCAGTGTAGAGTAGGATCATAAATGCAATAAACCCTGTTCAATTGGGACACAACTAGATGAGAGTATAAGTAGACTCGGAGGTGAGAGATACCATGCAACAAAGTGTCATGAAGAAACTCTATTACTGCATTGTATTTGGCAACACTGTTTGTGGCGTCACCTAAACAGATACCTCCAGAAGATAGCAACTGGCCCTGAGGTGTGAAAATCACCCAGGCTGTAGAATCAAGCCTCAGAGTGGGTTGGCTGGTGCCATCCACAAACCCAATGAACACCTCTAATTCACTTGACATCTATCACAATGAAAAATATGACATAAAAAACTACACATCCATAAAACAAAAAAGACAAAAACGAAAATGTATAAGAACTATACATATGTACAAGAAGTCACCCAAGGTGACCCACCTATGAGTAATACTTCTTGAGGTAGAGCTCATTTCTAGACTCGGCCAAAGAATTTCCCTCAAAGTCTACCAGATGATAAGCACCCTTCTTTAATACTTCCTTCACGATGAAAGGTCTGAAACACATGGGTTTGAACTTTCCTTCCCCCAGGGGATCCTTATCTTGGTTATAGAGCAGGACAAGGTCGCCTTCAGAAAAAATCCGAGGAAAAATGGACCGATCATATTGACACTTGACTCTTTGTTTGTGAGCCTCATTAGCCAAGGCTGCATCCCGACACTACTCATTGACCTGCTTGAGATATAATAAATGTTCTTCAATAGGTGAAGTGTCTGGCAATAACTCTATTGCCAACTTTAGAGATGGGATCTGGCACTCTATAGGAAAGACTGCTTACATCTCATAAACGAGTTGAAAAGGTGATAAATTGGTTTCAGTCTTAACAGATGTTTGGTAGGCCCATAATGCTGAGTACAACATCAAATGCCAATTTGACTTGGCCGAATTGATTGTTCGCTATAGAATAGTCTTGAGAGATTTATTCATAGCTTCCACCTGACCATTCTAGGGTGATGAATGATCTTGACTCAACCCAATATTTGATGTTAACTCAGACATCATTTTGTTCTGAAAGTGACTTCCATGTTTAGTGACAATCTCCCTCGGGATGCCGAACCTTGCTATTATCTTATTGAACAAAAAGAGAGTTGTTGTCTCACCATCATCTTTGAATGTTGGCATAGCTTTGACCCACTTTGTGAAGTAGTCTACTGCTATGATGATATAATGGTGCCCCTTAGCTGAAGGGGGTTTGCATGTAGTATAATCAATCCCCCACTTGGTGAAAGAACCAATTGTAATGACATGAAACATGGGAGTGGGGTGTGCCCTCATCTTCCGAGAGAAGATCTGACATGGGTGGAACTTTTTTACTGATTCAACACAATCTTTGATCAATGTCGGCCAAAAGTAACCGGCTCGTAGAATCTTTTTGGATGTTGCCAACCCAGACAAATAGGCACCACATGCTCCAGTGTGGTAGTCATTAGGTACGAGTTCTTCTTATTCATGAGTGAGACATTGGTGCAGGATGCAATCTACACCTTGACGATACAAAGTGTCCTCGAGTATGAGATTATTGTTTCCTGATGGAGTATACGTCAACGCTCATCACAAGAAGCAAAGGTGGGGCACTTCAAATTCTAGATATAGACTAGTATATCTCCATACCAGGGGTCTGAAGATGCGATCAAAAACATATCTCCTTTAATAGGCGACTCTTCGAGTATAACATCACCTGACTCAACTGGAAGTTTCGAGATGAGTTTCACAAAGACCAACGACTTTTTGGATTTCGCCAAAATGAAATCCAATTCAAATTCCTGGAGGATAACTATCCATCTACTGATATTTCCTCCAATTACATGTCATGTCAACACATATTGGAACAAATTCACAACGACAATGACGATGGTCTTGCGAAACAAGATATAATGACAGAACCGTTGGACAACATGAACTGCTACCAACGCAAGTTTTTCAAAATGGGAGTAGTTGAGTTCAAGTCCGACCAAGCCTCAGATTAGCTAGTAAATCATGTTCTCTTCAAGAAAATCATCTTCTTGAACCAAGACCATACCAATGGTTGACTCTGCAGCGGCCAAGTACAATAAGAAATCTTTATTATAATTGAGTGGATGAAGTAGAGGGGAAGACGTGAGGGCGTGTTTCAATGCTTCGAAAGATTATTGAGCGACTTCATCCCAATGGAAATGAACGTCCTTATTCAGTAAATGCATGAACCCTTTTGTGATCTCGACATAGTTTGCAATGAAACACCATAAAATGTTCTCTTTTCCCTGCAAACTCTAAAGCTGAGGGACTGTGCACGAGGGAGGCAACTGAACTATCACCTCAACCTTCATAGGATTGACCATGATCCCTATTGTCGAAACTATGAAACCTTGAAGATGACCTGACGTCATGCAAAAACTGCATTTGTTTGGATTCAAGCGAATCTGGTAGTAGCAACATCGCTCAAAGATAAGTCAGAGGTGTGTGGGATGATGAAATCTCTTACGAGATCATGATGCTAAATCATCAATATAGGCCTTAACTATGTGTTTGAGATTGTGGAAAGCAAAAGACATGGCCCACTGAAAAGTGTCTCTAGCATTCTTTAGGCCCAAAGGCATCTTTCGATAAGTGAATGTATCCCATGGACAGGTAAACATTGTTTTATGTTGGTCTTTGAGTTTAATATGTATTTGATTGTATCCCAAAAAACCATCCATGAAAGAAAATACCTCACAACCTGCACATTCATCGACAATTTGGTCAATAAATGGGGTGGGAAAACTATCTTTTGGACAGGCCTTGTTCAAATCACAGAAGTCTGTACATACGCGAATTGTACCCTACTTTTTGTTGACCAAAACAAGATTTGACACCCATTGAGTCAATTGAATGGGGTAGATGAAACCAGCTTTGAGCAGTTTCTCTACTTCAACCTTAATAGTAGTTTCTTTCTTTGGATTAACCGGACGAAGCTTCTGCTAGACCAACTTAGCGTCAGGATATGTCGTGATTTCATTTTCGACGATTCTTGGATCAATGCCTGGAATTTCCTCATAAGACCAGGCAAAAAGGTCGCGAAATTCTTTAAATAAATCCGTGTAGATTTGAATCTCCTCGGGGGAGAAATCCACTCCAACGAATACATTCTCCACAATGCCAGGGGTTCTGGAGATGTCAATAGGTATCAGTTTAGAGATGGTTTGCATATTACCCTCAGCATAAATGTGTGTGTATCCAAAGGATTGATAGGAAAAGACCTATCTCTAGTCATAGTCAATGTGAATTCTCCTGCCTCAATTCTTCTTAACCCTGGGAGAAAATAAGATTTGTGATGGAGATCGTTCCGGTGTCTATCCAAACCATTCATTGCCTCAATAATCGCCTCGTCTGAGGGAAAGACTAATTCTAAAGAATCAATATCGGTGAGGGAACCTTGAGCCCAAAGAGGCCAGAGAACCGGATCTAACTCTTGTGCGGGAGTTGGATCGGGGTCGGTGGAAGCTTTCTAGACTATAGAGTACTCAACTTCTATCACAGAAAAGGGCATGGCCATGCCATGATACCCTTTCCCTTCCATCGTGACTGATGGGGAAGGAAGAGTCCATGGATCATTAAAGTAAGTCATACAGAATGATGGCACTTGAAAAACTTTGGCCCTAGGCTAATCAGGGAGAACCGATATATACTTGCCATCGTCAGTTGGAGGCGGGTAATCGAAAGTACCCATCAAAGGTGGGCACAAACCAACCCCTATGTTGACGATGTCGGGATGAGGGTTATCAATCATCAGGACCATGGATGCTCCTGATGAAGGGTCAGGATGGGAGAAGGACAACTGATAAATGGACATGATCTGACCCTCCTGTGGAAACGACAAGACCCAGAAAACTGTCGTGACCACTGCATGCATAGAATAAGTCCAACTCCTTCCTAACAAGAGATTGTAGTCACGATGCACATCGACCACTTCAACCTCGATGCACACGTTCTTTCCTCCTAGCTACACAGTGAAAGAAGGAATGATTCCATGTGGTTGGAACGAACGACCATCAAAAGTGGTAAGAAGAGTAGGTGACGGAGAAAAAACGGGTTGGCCTATGGCCTTCCAACACACCAACGACATCATACATATTGAGGCGCCCTCATCAACCACCATGCGGAAAATGTTTCGGGTAAACGTTTTTGTGGTGTAAGCCACTACTATCTGAAACGCCACATGGTAGGGGAGACAAGGTTTTAAGTTGGTCATATCAAGCATGATCGTTCTCGGATTACAGGTCTCAGCAAATCCTAAGGAAGCTAACAGAGACTTTCTCTAGGAAGGGCAGCTCTGGAGGACCTCCAAAGTAGGAATTGCACAAGGGGTTTGTGAAAAATCCTCCACCACAGAGTAGTTTTGGGTGGCCCTCACATTTGGATTGTGGGAAGCTTTCTTAAACGCACCTTTTGGGATGCATTTCATTGTTTTTCCCAATGTATTCTTGATTTGGAGAGGAACAAATGGGTTTTCAACTTCTTTTCCCTTCTCAGAAGTGCTTGGAATTTCGTAATCATGTGCCCTAGTTTCTATATGAGCATCACCTTTCAACATATACACATTCACGGATGAGGGATTACTAGGCAACAAAGGGGGTCCCTAACTTCCCCCATCAATGTTCACAGAGGCTTGAGTTAAATTTTTCCCATGTGGGAATGGGTTCGCTAACACAGCAGGTTGTTGTTGTGCCAAAATATTTTGGGACTCCATGAGCCAAGGGCACAAGTGATTCGAATGGTCCTCCATGCAAAGGTTATACGGATACTTCTACTTCTTCTTCTCTATGTTTCCCTTGCCAGCATTTTTGGTGGGTTTCTTATCCCCCTTACTCTTCTTTCATTGTTTCTTCCTTCCATCAGGCTGCTAGGTGGCCTTCGGGTTCGTTGATTGCACACTGTGTACATCTGACGTTTGAGTAGGGTGAGCAGTCGAACAGGGGTATGACTGGACGCTGTCTATTATATCGACAATTGCTACAATTGATTTGACATCTGATCAGCGGACTTGGTTTGTGCTAAACGAACGATACCGTCAGCATGTAGTCTAGACTTGTGTCTGGTCCTGTCAAGAATAGACCTCAGTGCATCTAGAAAAAATTCGTAAAGTAAACTAGACTGAGAGTATATTGGTTCAAGTTGTTGAGCTCTCAGTATTGCCTCTTCCTCGAAAAATAGTCCCCACGTTGCGACGTCCTTGGATAACTAAGGTACCAAAGACTTAATGAACCACTCCAGCAAGAAAGCCGGTGAGACTAATACTTTTATCAAACTCTTCCGCCATTGCCATTCCCGGATGTGATTCAAGATATGATCAACTTTTGTTTGCTCAAAGTTGTCCAACAATTTGGTGCTGACATCATATCTCATAGGTAGTTGGAAATGGTTTAAAAAAACCATAGCCAATTATCCAATGTAGAGTATCTTGAGCAGTCGAGATCGATGTACGATTTCACGGCACTCCCGATAAGAGTGGGTTGAAACAACCACAACTAGACGGAGTCGTCTTTCAATGAGTTGGACGAGCACCATAGGTGAAAGGTAGTCACATGATCACCTGAATATTCATTAGGCTTACCTTCGATCTTCATAATGTCTGAGGGAAACTTTATTGGCATGTCTGGACAACGCGGATCATGACAGATTAGATCATTTAACAATATCGACAGGTATGGCAAATGAAACGTTGCTAGAAAAGGTAGTTTGGGTTGTTGAGTATGTACAGGAGGAGAGGAGCCTAGAGTTTGGCTGGCACTAGGTTTCTAAGAAAAGTTAGGCTGCTGACCAAGGTTCTGGTAAAAACCATGGTCGTGGCCAACATATGGATACTGCGCTTGTTGAGACGTCATCGACTGACTCCCGTAGTAGAACATTGAGGTATGGGAAGGGATTGATCCCAAAGTTGCATTCCAAAGGTTCTGGAAAGGGTTGCCCCCTGCCGATATGACGGGCATATGTGTTGAACCTTGCCTGGGGTTCCATTGGCCATGGACGGGTTTCCCCCGGTCGACATCCCTGACGAGGGAATTGATCCTTGCCAAGGATTCTAGGTTCCTTGAGAACTGTGTGCCCCATGTGCATGAATAGTACCCTGCACAGGATTTTGTGATCCAAAACCAGGGTTTCCCCCGATCGAGACGGCAACTGACGAGAATGCATGGTTACCAAACACGATGAACAAAAAGAACGATAAAGAACCCACCTACGTGGTGTTAGACTAAGGTCCTTGACTACCTGCTCTAGACAAATTGTAGTTCATGGTTGGCCAGACAGGCTTTTGAGAAGCACCGCTGAGCGAGGGAGACGACGGAGGTATATGACCCCCATAGTAAGGGAAAGCATTATAAGGGGATGAGGTGCCCCCCATGGACCCTTTTAGAGGAGCATTAGAGCTCCCTCCTCCCAGACCCAAGTTCTGTAGAGTGGATTAGGAGAGGACAGAGTTAATATCAAATCCAAGCATCCCATATGAAAACGGAGGGCTTGTCGCACTCTAGGTGAATGAAGCAATGATCGCCACCATAGACAGAATTAGACTGTTGCCCGAAGTAGAGGTGGCCGAGACCATAGTGGTTCGGACCTGCGAGGGTGAGTTAGGAGGTGGAACGCCCCCTGTAGTGGTAGCCATTAAGGGAGTATGAGGACTCCCTAACAAAGTAGCAGCATTTTCTTCCATCACTACTTGCAAAACTATATGACGCTCATGATGAGTTACCCTTGTAGGGACAACTTGTATCAAAATAGGTGCCAATAGATCAGTGATTGGAGAGTTATATGGACCGAGAGCTCATGCTCTGTAGTCAGAAATGATTGGTTCCTACGGATTCGATTGTTCTCCTCTCGAGGATGGCTCGGGCACAATTTCCTATGGCCCGATCATCTCAAATGACCCTTGTTGGTCAATTCTTCACCTTCGCAATGGTGGGGGTGGCTCCAAATTAACCGATGATAGGCATAGAAGGATTCACGACTGACGAAGCTCTTGATCTTATACTTTGTGAGAATATCAACGACACACTAGGTATTTTACTAATGTTAAAAACCAACACACACTAGAAAATTTCTTATGAGATAAAACAATCAAGCCACTAACTAGTTGGAAGAACAGTTATGCTAGCCAACACTAGAGAACTTACGAGTGCAAGTGCAACTCGAATACAAAAGCACCCTCTGAGTATAATATGAAAATCTTGGCCCGATGTCTGCCCTAGGTACCGTGGTATACCCCCGCAGTCACCTGTGTAAGTCACTAAAATAATGGCGACTAGGTTGTCAGCGCGCGAACAGTCACCAGGCAGGTACAGTCGACAGTCGAGTGGACCACAATGAGTAGGGTATCAAGCACACAACCTATCGAGGGTATCGAAAGAAAGTGTTTCAGAAGACGAATGAGGACCTCGAACGGATTCAAGACCCATGAAGCTCTGTGGAAAATGCGATCAACAGAATCCCAAGATAAGCCCTCTATATATGTTCCCCACTACGCTTGGTCCAAATTTGAAGGGGTTATCTCCGCTACCTTTTCGCACCCAACCTCATGTTTAGCCCCTATGTTACAGGGGGGTCTCAGATAACTTCCACGTTTACTAGAATTTTTGACACTCCCTAAAATAGACTCCTATGCTTGTTTGATAGCCTTGAAGAGTTTCCTCTCCAACCTAAATCAAGGCTCTAGCCTAGATTAGTTGATGGAACCTACAAACAAAAAGTCTAATAGATTTTAATTTATCGTTATTTTTAAATGGTTATTTTAAGTCAAGGAGGCAGTAGTGAAACCAGTGGTGTGTTTTAAGAGACGAAAGAGAAGAGCATAAAAATGAAACTGAAAGCAAACTACTTCTTTTTGACAAATAAAGATTTTCAAATTTAAACTCTTTAACCAATTTTTTCTTAACTACTTTTTCTAAGATCTTTTAAAATAAAGACTCAAAACAAGATTTCACTCGACTATGAGCTACTTATTTTTCTAAGGATTCAATAAATAACTTAAGAAAACACTCTTCTTGCTAACAAGTAAAAACAACTAACCTAACTACTTACCAAACAAAGAAATGGAATCTTTTTTTTTTTTTAAATGCTTCAAAATAAGAAACTTGAAAATGAATTCTTTTTCTTTTCTTCTAAAGAAAGCAAAAGAGAAAAGTGAAGACAAGACAAGACCAAGAAATGACTTCTGGCCCACTGCGGATCGCAGGGAGTCACTGACAATACCAAACAGGCTGATCATAAATGACTCACAGACTCGTCTAAAACCCTAAAAGAAAAAATACAAGAAATCTTTTAAAGAATAAGCTAAATTGATGTAAAAACTAGGCTGAAAGACTGTAACAATAGAGACCAGGACTAGATCAAGAAAACCCCTGAGAAGTATGGCTTCAATCAGGGAAGAGGATGACTGCCTCTTCCTTGAAAAAAGATTTTCCTGATACAGTCACGCTACTGACACTTCAGAAACTTGTGTATGTACGCGGGCTGTCCAAATCTAGGGCACGTATGTATGCATATAGACCCACTACAGGCCACGTACACTCCTATAACTTCTCAAAAGAAAACTAACAGTCAAGCAAACAAGGTAGGGAGTACTGGTATGGAAGACCAGAATCCCTTAAAGACTCGAAGACTTACAGAAAATCAAGAAAAAGGGTAATCAAACGAATTTTAAAGAACCCAAAAAGATATCTACTAAAAACCCTAGAGGCTCCACAATATGGTCTCCAATTGTGCTATAGTGGGAAAACGCCCCTATGGACTACACTAGGGTTCAATCGTGCAAGAAGAGCTAACCGTCTAAAGTCTCCTACTTTTAATAACTATCCCAACAATACCCTACATTCATGTATAAAAAACAAAGTATAAGGATCTGAAAAATTTACCTTAAACCCCGCGTCTGGTGTTGATCCTTTGGCGTTTCGTCGTTCCTCGACTGCAAATCTCCTCCCAAGGCCAACCTGCATTCATAAAAAGACTAAAAAAGAACTAGAAACATGCATTTTATATATGAGTTAGTAGGTTAGATGTCATAATAAAATGTAAATCAAATATAGAAGTTGAACACATCATATGGTGGGACGGAAATAAGTACTTCTTTATATTAATCTCACAATGTTACTTACATTAAGACCGACAATTGTTCCTTGAACTTGGTCCGAGCTCCTCTTCACCGAGCTCCAACTACTTCCATGTGTCCTTCTCCTCTCACAATTCTCTCTAGGGAAATGGCATAAGCTTGTAATGGAGGAAAAGAGGCTAGAATAGGGAATTCTTGCTCAAACTCACAATATGGCTGCAAAGTCTTGGGGCAAGGGGGGAAAGTGAAATGGGCATATTTTCATTGTTCTTGTGCTTAACTTTGGAATGAGACCCCAACACATTATTTTATATGCCAAAAAGATAGTTTTTCGGTTGGGTAACGAGCTATGGGCGACCAATTGGTTGGGAAACTACCCAAAAGCCCGTATCTCCTTGCAACTTTTATTTTTCTCAACATTTTGTGGGTATACGCAGGTTGTAATGGTGCAAATAACATACATACATGTGCAATAATGGTGCATCTAGCGTACACACGAGGGCAGTAGTGGAGCAAGGCGCGTACATCTTCAAAAATAGTGTTTTTTAAGAAGAGCTTTCAGTGATGGCTTGGCAAAAATGGTAAGTAAGAAGGCTCGATTCTAGGTATGCATATGTGGTGAAATTTAGGGTTATAACAAGTTCAACATTGAATGTTGGTCCATACAACTAAGAAAGGAGAAACACATTACATATTTGAAGAGGGTCATATAACTGTGAATGCACATAAATCGAGGTTGCAAATGGAATAGATTTCTAGGCACTAAGGTTGTTGAGTTTTAGTAAATAAAAGCATTGTTACTATGCATGAATTTTGAGGAATTTATACCGATGTTGAATGTCGTACAATAGAGACCATATTGTTGATTATTGGCATATTTTTCGAGATAGATTTATGGAGATAATAATGTGGGTCTTTAACACAAAAATATATGTGTTTTTGGGCATAGTTTGTAAGTTTATCATTGTTTAATTAATGTTGTAGAAGACTGTTGTTGTAAAATCAGGATTTCTCCTGTGAATATCAGTAAAGAAGACTCTCTTGGACTAGTTTTCCCATGTTGGGTTTTTCTAGGGGCATTGCCCAGAAATTCAGTGTGTCAAATGTGGTGAATGTGTTGTTGTTTATTTATATTCCCACTGTTGTATTTTAATATTTCTTTGTCTCTTGTATTTCTTCTCATAGTTATAGTGAATGCATGAGGTTCCATTTGTTTATTGTTGAATAACTATAGGAAGCTGAAATCTTGTGTTGGATAAATGTTAGAGATCGGTTTTTCAACACAAACTAGGGGGTTGGAGCCTTCTTCTAGTTGGTTTTGGAGAATATTGGAAGTTGGTGCTTCCTATGAATAAAATATTGACATGATATAAGAAAAGTATTATGTGGTTTTCTCCCATTTGGATTTCCATGTAAAATTCTTATGTAATGTGTATATATGGTTGTATGTTTATGATATATTGAATGCAACAATATTTTGAATGTATAAATGATAACTTGTTGATAATGTAATGTTTACAAGTTGTGATTAAAAATGGTAAAAATTTCTCAATAAGAATTCAACCCCCCTCTTAGTATTGGTGAATATTCCAACAAAAACCACGAAGATAAACTTCTTGACAAGAGCATGCCCCAATCATCTAGTACATCAATCACAATTATATTCATAATGAGGCTAATATGGGGGAACGCCTGCAGATAGACATCCACATCTTCTATGTGACTGTGTGCTTTCATTTTTCTCGAATCAATGTCGCAAACATTTTCATAAGGGTGGGTTGTCTTCATACAAAATTGTTTCATGACCTCTAAAGGAATCATGTTTGTTGAGACTCCAGAATATAGCATACAATATTTCAAGAGGAAACGATTCATTCCCAAAGAAAGGTAAAAAAGGAGGATTGTCCTGTCCCTAGTTCCCATGGTACATAGTATTTAGAATCATCGGAGGGTCTCCCGCCTTATCTTCTACCTTTAATGCCTTTAAAACTTCTCTTTTTACGGAAGGAATATTGCAGATCTTCACTAAAGGTACCAAAATATTCATTTTTCCAATCATGCTTGGAACATCAATGTTTAGGAAAATATCTTGATTCATTGGTGTGGGCTATGGAAGAAAATTGTGAACTGGAGGTGGAGGTGTAGGCACCGTCTTTGATGAGATAGGGGGGTGGGTTTGAAGCTTTATTAGACTACAGCTACCCAAATTAAATGAGCTCTTCTTAGGATTCATTTTCAAAAGCACATGCCCCCCCACTTTAAATTCTCTAGTTGTCATGTTTTTACCTACATAATGTTTTTGTCTATCTTGAGCTATTGTTTATTATGTATTTAAAAGGTTGAAATTTTACATTAAATTTTAAATGTTTATAAAAAACAATGAAAATTTATATGAAATAAGATTTCTCAATTCTTAACTCTTTATAGGTTATACAATAATTTGTTTACCATTTTCAGAGGTAGGAATGTTATTTTTTTATTTTTATTTTTCTTATAAATCAATTCATATATATATATATAAGAATGTATGATATTGCTTCAATTTCATTACAATTATGTTTCTATACTCAAGAAACAATAAGAGAAGCATTCTAAGATCACCATAGTTTTGATGACTTAGAAGGTTAGGAAGATCAATGATGTGGAAGATAGAGATTTGTAACATTATCTCATCTTTTAGAATTTATGAATAGGTGTTTCAATTAAACTAACTCTTTTAAATATTAACAATATAATTTTATTTAATGCAATTTATTTCACTATGTAACCTAAAATGCATAACATTAACTATATATATAGTCAATTGGGTTTATGAGTAATAATTATTAGTGAAATATATATATATATATATATAGAAAAACATACTTTTTATAACTTTATATATATATATATATATATATATATATATATATATATATAATTTTATTATTAAAAAAAATCTTATCAATTTGGAGAAAAACTTCTAAATAGATAATTAGTTACCTATACATATAAATAGGTACTCACTCACTTTTTTATTTGCTTTTAATATATATAAGAAAATTAATATTAGTAAATTTAAGTTAATTTTAGAGAAAACACTTCTACATAGAAAATTTAGTTCATACGTAGATAATTGAGGTAATTTATAAATATATAGAGATTATCATAAAAAGTGAATCCATGGTTAGAATGATGACTTACACATGCGCTTAGAAATTCATGCATGACCCTCCATCATACACTATTATCTGATTGTA
>JZKD02S0280433.1:973316-995366 GCA_000966675.3 Picea glauca
ATTAAATCTTAATCTTATGGCCAACAATTGAAGATGCTGGCATATTCTTAGTCGTCCTCCCAAATCAATAGATGAGATTTACTGTTCATAACTTCTTTGTATTTATGAATGCATGGGTTAACATGTTTACTTTTTCACATTTGCCTAATCATATTAAGAAATTACTGAGAGGCCATATGATTGCCACGTTAAGATCATTCACAAGAATTAATATGTATGCAAAATTTTATTGCCACGTTTAGATGTTTAGTAGACACTACCTAAAATGAATTACACATATAACTGTTAGAATATTAACCAGACTGAGTTGTGAACCGTGAACACGTTTCGCTGATCGATATAATATTTTTTGTCGTTTCATGTTATAGTCGTCTTAATGCTTGGCTTTCGATTTGCGCGATGCCTGGCTTTGGCTTTTAATGGTGTTCGCTTTGCGCATGGGCAATGGTGTTCGCCTTTAGGCGTACATCAGCCATGACTTTAAGTGGCTGCGCTAGTTTATAAATATATAGAGATTATCATAAAAAGTGAATCCATGGTTAGAATGATGACTTACACATGCGCTTAGAAATTCATGCATGACCCTCCATCATACACTATTATCTGATTGTACGTGAATGTTCTTGATTCTTGATTTTAGTCGAAATAAAACGACATGTTCTTGATTCTTGATTTTAGTCGAAATAAAACGACATGCAACAGAGTTCGATCTTGATTCTAATTTAACTCTCAAACAAGGGCCTATCTTTTTCAATCGGTCCCTCGAACTTGGGTTTTTTTAAATGATAACTCCTTGTCCAAAATAAAACAACATGCAAGGGCATCGATCTAACTTACGTCCAAAAAAACTATTCAATGTGTTCCTCGAACTTATAATTTATTCACCTCACCATTCCATCCCATTTTCACTCTGTGCCTTCCTTCCCTTTCCATAGTTTGATGATGCTTGATCAAAATTTCATGGCTTCTGGGAATGAGGAACACCATGGAAAGAAACCTCACGGCTTCTGGGAATTCATTGAGAAACACTATGGAAGGCAATCAGTGGAATAAACTGCCAAGGGATCTGGAAATTCCAATGCTAGAAAGGCTTAGCCTTTTGGATTTAACTAGACTGTCATTCACCTACAAGTATTTTCATTCCCCGCTGTCAGATCCCTCCTTTTCCATTCACTATGACGAAAAACGCGTTGATCATCGTACACTTGTTGTTTTTCCATATTGGTTTTGCACAAAAAATTACCACGGGGTTTTCAAGTCCCTTATTTGGGAGGAACGAAGGCTTGTCATGCCCAAGTGGAAAAGTCAGTTTAGGTCCTACGATTTGCGGCGATCCAAGTGGCGCTCCTCAACTTACGGCGATGGATTCGTGTATTTTCAGGCACCTTGTTTAGAGAGAGTCGAGGCGCCTTTTTCTTCTTTGTTCTTCGCGTATAACCCTCTGTTTCCCCACGAGTACAGAACGTTGACGACGCCTGCCATGGCCGATTGTAGGTTTTTTTTTACAGGAATTGCCTATGACCGAAAAAACCACATGTGCAAACTCGTCTTGTGGCTGGAAACTAGGAGGGACAAAGCATTTGATGGTAGATTAACTAGTTTTGTTTACAACTTCCGAGTAGGAACGTGGAAGAAGATACCAGAATTGAATATAACCCGTCCTATTTATTATTTTACTACCGTTACTCCATTTCTCCTGCAAGAGCGTTTCCTTTGTTGGTTCATGGACTCAACGGTGGTGCTGGTGTTTGATGTGGAAGAAGATTCCTGGACAGAATCAATTTTGTTCCCTTCAACTCTCTTGGATGAGGAACAGTTTGTGCATATTGCAAAACATAAAAGGCTTGCAGAACAGTTTGTGTGTATTGCAGAACAGTTTATGTGTGATCAGAAAAGCTTTCGGAGAGGACGGCAACATGATTTGGTAGCTTTGGAAGTTCGATAGGAAGGAAAGCGTTTGGAAAGTGGCAGAACTCATTCGACTTCCTCCTATTAGCGTTAGCGAAATCTATGTCACTGGACATAGGGATTTCTTGTCGTTACGTCATTGGAACTTGATGATATGTAATCTTTGGGTTTATGACATATCTCATCATCATTGGCAATGTGTAGTGTAGGCGAGTTTCATTGTTGTTTAGAAGAACTTGTCTCTTTAGATTAACTGCATAAATTAACTTTTCATAGTTTTATTGGGAATCGAAAATGGTTTAGTTTAATTTTTTTAAGTTTTAGTTTTTTTTTACGAAGTTTTGGTTCTACTTAGGTGGACATAAATTTGTACCAAATCACGATTTTCTGTTATTTAAATTTCTTGTCAAATTTCTTGCTGTTGAATCCACCCATGAATGAATATGATAACGTAATTGACAATGTTGACAATGGTTTAGTTTAATTGTTTTAAGTTTTGTTTTTTTTTCCAAAGTTTTGGTTCGACTTAGGTGGACATAAATTTGTACCAAATCACGATTTTCTGTTATTTAAATTTCTTGTCAAATTTCTTGTTGTTGAATCCACCCATAAATGAATATGATAAAGTAACTTTGTAATTAGAACTTTTATATGGGGCATTTTCATAATGAGCCAATGGATAGTGGACCAATTATTATATGGGGCATTTTCATGCAATCAATGTTTGATAAATTTTGTTCACTAAAATTTTAAGATTGTAAGTGAGTTGGCAACAACGTTGTTGGTGTGAAATAGTCCATAGAATATGGCTCATTTCAAYAGTAGAAAGAAGAACAAAAAGTCTAATTTACAACTATCAAAACTAGTTACACTAATACATGATCGGTAAATTGTCAAGAATAGCATTATCTCTTTTCTCAAGAAGATGACAAACTCTACCTCCGATGTGAGGGACTTCATTCATGACTTCATCCTCCAACCCTAAAATACTTAGTCTATAAATCAGTTTTTTCTATAACATCCCTTCATTTCATCCTCCAACCCTAAAGTCAATGTTCTATAAATTAGTGTTTTCTATAGTCTTAGAGATCAAAATACATTTACCCTAAACTCCTTATTTTATAAATCCTTTCTTTTTATAATATTAGGAATCTAGATATATCGCAGATAATTTAATTCTCTAAATATATAATGCAAATTGATTGTGCATTGTAAGATATAAAATGTATATCTTTCATATAATAAAATAACAGAAAAATATAATATTTATTTTCATATTACATAAACATAAACATCAACAAGTAACTAAACTAGAACACAATTGTAATATATATATACCTAAAGTATAATATTTATTTTCATATTACATAAACATGAACACATAGACATCAACAAGTGACTAAACTAGAACACAATTGCAATATATATATATATATATATATATATATATATATATATATATATTATAAAAAAAAGTATGTATATTTAATTATTTGAAATATGTTTTATTAATTTAATTTAATATAGATATAAAAAAGTTAAAGATATTACAAATTTTATTTTAATTTTGAATTTTTAAGAAAAATAAACACAAAATGAGATATAAATTTCGGAAATTATTTTTAAAATTTTATATATAAAATAAATTATATGATATTTTAAAATTTTTAAAAAATATTGTTTTGTGTTCTGTTTTTTATATATTAATATTTTTTTATATTGTTTTTTTATATTTATTTTTTTAATTTTATATAATTTCTTTTTATACGATATTATAGAATTGTTTGTAAATCCATTTTATTTATTTTCTAATTTGTATTTGTGATTGAAAATATATAAATATGTGTCCTCTCTCTATACAATATTATATAGTTTTTTTTTCTTTTAAAATTTTGGTTTTATTTAATTCAGATTATACTTAATATATGATAATAAATGTTTTATTAGATTTATAATTTTAAAATGTTTTTAATGCATTTAGGAAGTTGAAATTTTATATTCAATTTAAATTGTTTTTTGAGGAAAAACAAAGAAAGCAATGCATGTTTGTGTGAAATAAGTTTTATCCATTTTAAATTTTTATAGGTTATACAATAATTTGTTTATCATTTTTATATGAATGTTATTAATTCTTTTTTTATGATGATGATGATGATTATGCTCGAAAATAATTAAGAAAAGATTTTCAAGATCATCATAGTTTTGTTGAGTTAAGAGGTTAGGAAGGTTGGTAGTGTGACAAATATTTTGAAAATGAGATTTAATCTCGGTATAGGATGGGAAATTTAAGGTAAAGTGATTTTTATCTTCAACCTTCTTAGTGTCACAAAGGTGACACACTCCTTCATCCCAAGGTGTTTTAGGAATTGAACAATTCCCAGTTTCACTATGGAGCTCATGAGAATTTCTTTCTATCTTAGCAATGCTTCTTTTTTTATTTACACTTGTGAAGACAAATATATAATTTTGATCTTCTAGATTAGGGTTGATTACAATATAATACCTTAATTTTTTTTTTCCTCTAACTCTTTATCACACCACATTTTCTCCTTAAATCTTGATTTGATGATATTTTTAATAATATCTTTATTCTACAAAATTGTGTCTTCCATGATTCCCCAATAGTTTATCCAAGACCAGACATCTTCATGCCATCCTCGCTTGAGTCGATGGTGGTTACGACTCAATTTTGAATCATTTTTAGGAAGCCTCTTGTCTTCCATGTTGTTTAACTTTTTCTTATACATTACGTATCTAGTCATAGCCATGCTCTCAATGGGGGAGAGGATTGTTTCTAAGAGGAGGATGGGATAGGGTGTATTTCCTTTAATTTTGAGATTATAGGTTATAAAATTCTTTTGCAATTGCTATATCTTTATCCAAGATTCATGAGAGATACTACAATCCCAGACTTCACATCCATAAAGAATAAAAAGTGTAACAAGAGTCTTAAAGAGGAGTTTCTTCTTATCCCAACTCCAAAGATCGACTGACTTACAATTTTTTTCAAGCCCATAATAAGCTTTCCATCCCCCGATAATCCTTAAATGTCAAAAGTTCAAGAAGTGAAGACCTTGTGATATGATCTTATCTTTCAGGATTAGGATCAAGTTGTTTTCAGTTAATTAGAGTAATTGTGTAAATTTGGTCAGATCTGATCTTGTCTCTATGGATTGGATTGATCAGGTCCTTATTATATCTGAGGCTTGAAAGGAGAGAACAATGTAAGTGTGTGGGAGATGGGTGTAGAGTGAGTGTGTGAATCATGTGAGAAGCCATAAGGAACTGAACTTCATGCTATAATCATATTCCTTCATATGTTGAATAAAGGATTGATTCAGAGAATTATGCTCTCTGTATAATTTCATGAGTTCTCTATGCAAATGGTATGAATTAATGTGATATTTAAGATAATGGAGAGAATCATAGGTCTGATGCACAACGATAATTTAGATAAGATCCACCATCGATCACGATAGGATCAATGATGATCAAGCCTTAAAGGACATCGATGAATTATAAAAAGTGATCCAACCCCCGAAATAGCTTGGAGCAATCATGATTGTCTCTCTACAAGAGATTAAATCAGAGCCATGGATCGAATCCACAAAGGAGTTGAATATCTAGAAAAGGGTGATGGTAAATTAGATCGTTCGTTCAAAAGAAAGATCAATGGTCCTCATGAAATTGCGAGCGACTAACTAGCGCAGGGTTTAATTTGGAGGCACCCCCCCCACAATTTCAACATATGCTAATTAAGAAATCCTTGTGTTGACACAATGTGGATTATGGTGCCCCCCTGTCTCGAGATTCATTTTGGAGCTCCAGGCCCCCGCAAAGTAACCTGTGGCTCCTAACATTATCTCATATGAATAAGGAGCTTAATCCTATGAATGTAAGCCCTTAGTTCCAATGTATGGTTGCATAGCAAGGAAAAGATTTTGCGCCTGTTTGAGGTAATTTAAAAAATTTATTTTAATTCAAATTCTTGTTCAATTGACGAACTCTGTTGAATTGTTTGAGTTAAGTAGAGAGGAAACCAATCCGTATTGGTTGTTATTTGTGGGACAAGGGACCCCCTCCAACCAACCATTTGACTGGTAAAGTCTACTGGGGTATACATAGCCTACCCCCTTCTGGATTTAAACTTGTGAACTATTAGGAGGAAACACATGTTCTTAATGAATCTATACTTATATATATGCTCCTAAATTCAACAAAACCTTTGTGGTGGAATAATATGCTTCTCGCAATGGTATAGGAACAATGCTCACACAAGATGGTCAACCTTTGGCCTTTACTAGCCAATCATTGAGTGGCCGCAATCTGGGTAGATCTACGTATGAAAAATAAATGATGGCCATTCTCCATTTAGTGCACACATGGAGACCATATCTATTGGGACATTTTTTTTAGATCAAAACATATCACCATAGTTTGAAATATTTTTTGGAGCAATGACTATCCTCCCCATAAAAAAATAAGTGGCTGACCAAAACGTTGGGTTATGATTACGAAATCATATACAAAAAGGGAAAAGATAATACAATAGTTGATGCATTGTAAAGAAAACATGAGGAGGACGACTCACTCTTTTCCTTATCCTTATTGGTCCTTGGTTGGATTGAAGAAGTATGCCAAGAGTGACTAACACACCTGACTATCTCCAAGTTAATTCAACGCCTTCAGGAGGACCCTAATCCTCCCATCGACTACACTTGGAAGGAAAATATTCTCATATATAAGGATCACTTGGTTATATCACCCTTTTCTTCCCTCAAGCCAAGGATCTTAAATGAGTTGCACTCATCAGCTATTACGAGTCACTAGAGTTTCTAAAAGACATATGCTCGTTCCCATCATTCTTTTTTCTAGGCAGGCATGAAGAAGGATATCCTTCACTTTGTCACAAACTGTGAAGTGTTCCAATGTAATAAAGGTGAAACTATCAAGTATCCATGTGCCCTACAACCCCTACCCATTCCAGCTTCTATATGGACAGAAATATCCATGGATTTTATAGCGGGCCTTCCTAAAACTAGGATCAAGTCTTTCATCACGGTGGTGGTCGATCGTCTCTCCAAGTATGCTCATTTTTATGTCTTACCTCACCCTTTCACATCGGAACTAGTAACACAAGTTTTCCTTAATCATATTTTCAATTTACATTGCATGCCCACCTCTATTGTATCTAATCGTGACCCAACTTTCACCATCACATTTTAGAAAGAGATTTTTAAATTACAGTTCACCCAACTGAACATGAGCACAACCTATCACCCCCATTATAATGGCCAAACGGAAGTGGTCAACAAATGTTTGGAAACCTACTTGCGGTGTTTTTCTTCAGAAAAACAACACTAGTGGGTGTAATGCGTCCCCTTGGCAGAATGGCGGTACAATACTTCTTATCACATGACCACTAAAATTACCCCATATGAAGTAGTTTATGGACAACGTTGTTATATCATTATTAACCCCCTAACCACTAAGACATCATCTCATAGAGATCACCTACATCAACAATGCTCTTTCTGTTGTTATTCTGGTATTGTGTTGGCTATATCGTTATTGTTCTACCATTGCACATATGGAACATTGTAGGTTTCCTAATTGTAATTGTTTTAATTATTTTCCTAAGTTGTAATAGTCTAGGGTTTTCGAGAAGAAGGAAGTTTTTCCATGAATGTAATAGGAAGTGGAAGAATTATACAAATTATGGATTAATTTTGGATCTAATCCACCCAGGCTTCACGTTGTTGACCAATATCTTATCACATTCATTCATAAAGGGGGTTTTAAAATCGTGAAAAAACAAAGTCAATATGTTGTAGATTTTGGGGTTGGGATGAGAGGTACAATGGGTATCTATTAAAACTAGGGGTTTATTTTATTGGAAATATGTATTGGGAGGGGGTCCAACAAAAGGATTTTTTGAGGTATTTATTAATATCTAGTGAAATTAGGGGTATTATTTAATATCCTACAAACGAAAGTGCTATGTCACAAGTTCAATAAGTGAAGACCCTGTGATATGATCATATCTTTCAGAATCAAAATTAGGTTGTTTTAAGTTAATTAGAGTAACTGTGTAATTTTGGTCAGATCTGATCCTATCTCTATGGATTGGATCGATCAATTCCTTATTGTATCGAAGGCTTGATAGGTGAGAACAATGTAAGTGTGCGGGAGAGGTGTGCAGAGTGAGTGTGTGAATCGTGTGAGAAGTTAGAAGGAACTAAGGTTCATGTTGTAATCATATTCCTTCATATCTCTGTAAATGGTATGAATTAATCTGTATTATAGTATTAGAGAATGGTGAGGATTGCAGGTCTAATGCGCACTACGAATTTAGAGAAGATCCATCGTCTATCACGATAGGATCAATGGTGATCAAGCTTAAAGGACATCGTCAAATTATAAATGATGATGCAACCCCCAAAATAGATTGGAGAAATCATGATTGTTTCTCTACAGTAGATTCAATTAGATTTGTGGATTGAATCCACAAAGGAGTTGAATATCCAAAAAGTTTGATGGTAAATCAAACCGTCCATCCAAAATAAATATCAACGGTCCTCATGAAATTGTGGGAGACTAACCAGCTGCTATGAGCATTGTCCTTTTTGGGATATTATGAAGTTGTAGTATTTAGTGTAGCTATGAAGGGCCTTTTGGGGATCTTATGAAGTTGTAGTATTCAATGTGGTTGTGAAAGAATACGTAAATGTCGTGGTCGATAGGATGCTTCAAGTCACAAATAAAAATATGATCCCCCCACCTACCACCTGTTCAGGGAGTGTTGCAGGTATTATCATTGGCGTGGATACGTAAAAGACCTGTTATTGTTGGGGAGAGATTTGAGAAAAGTTATAATTTCGATGACAATCGAAGATATTACCATTTGCAACCAAATAATGGAATCATTGTCAGTTCTGTTACTGGAAGGGAGATGCTCATGATGATGTCTTCTTTTGTATCATCCCTTTTCTCAAGAAGATGGAAAAATCTACCTCCGATGTGAGGGACTTCACTCCTGACTTCTCCAGATGAATTGCAATGGAGGATTACTGCCAAATGTTGAGCGTTAACGTCCCTTCATTTTATCCTCCAACCCTAAAATCCTTGTTCTATAAATTAGTGTTTTGTATATCCTTAAGGATCAAGAGACATTTACCCTAAACTCCATGTTGTAAATCCTTCCTTTTATAGTCTTAGGAATCAAGAGATATTGTAGAAAATTTAATTATTGAAATCTATGATATAGATTGGTTGTGTAGTGTAAAATATAAAATGTATATCCTTCATATAATAAAATACCACAAATATATAATATTTGTTTTCATACGACATAAACATGATTGGTTATGTAGTGTAAAATACAAAATGTACCCCCAGATGGGGTGACAATGAACACGACAGGTGGATGGCCAGACGGACAGACACATGGCCACGTCTCTCGCCACCTTGAGCCAGTGCAACCCACACTCACCTCCACCATTAATTCATGCCTTTAATACCTTGGCCTCGACACCTCTGCATTCATTTGAACTTGAACCCGTTTAATGGTATGGTGCTCAAGTTCATGGGAGAAATAATGGATATGGGCTGGTCAAAGGCCCAGTCCCATCATCTTGTCAGGTTCAGCAGTTTTAGGCCAATGTGGAGGAACACCATGGCTCATTAGAGCCCTTGGCCTCCTCCTGCAAATTGTTTCACTTTCTGCCTCTGGCTCGATTTTTCTTGCCACTCTCATCCCTCGACGCTTAGTTCTCCTCCTCTGGTCATATTTTTCTTTTGGCTCTAGTTCGATTCCTATTCTTTGAATAAGAATTATCATGCACTCCTTCTTGGGTTTCCATTGTTTTTCCTATTGCCATGAATTCGAGGTAAATCAAAATGGGGGGAAACCCGGTACGCTGCAAGAGGAAGAGGTTCGAGAGGTCGAGGCAGGCAGGCTCTTCTGAGCTTACCTCCAAATTCTTTGTGTTCCTCCACCCCAGAGCGTCCCCTTTCTTCTTCTCATGTCATCTCCCCGGAGAACTCTCCCAAATAGACCACTACTCCAGATATTCCTCTTCTCGTCTACCTCTGAACCAAAAATTTTGGAAACCACCTCTCCCATGATAATCGTCGACGTATTCGTCACCAAGCCCCCTGTTACCTTCTTATCGGTGACATATTATATTGGCAAGGGGTCGATACCATACTTCGTCGATGTCTAACTATCGATGAGGCCGATAGAGTATTAAACGACTGCCACAACAGTGCTTGCGGCGACCACCTCTCAGGGATGTCCACCACTCAAAAAATCATTTGTGCCAGCTACTTTTGGCCTACATTATTTCACGATTTCATCCACGCTGTGAAACGATGTGAAAAATGTCAGTTGTATGCCACCAAAGCTCGAGCACCACCTGCTCTTCTACACCTAGTCATTACTGCTAGCCCCTTTTGCAAATGGGGCATAGACTTCATGACTTGCAACCCTCCATCTATAAATGGACACAAATACATAGTCATGGCAGTCAATTACTTCACCGAGTGGGATGAAGCCATGCCTACCTTCAACAACACCGCTGACACAACAACACGTTTTTTCTTCAACCATGTCATCTCCCGCTTTGGAGTACCACTACAACTAGTCTTTGATCATGGGAAACATTTTGAGAATGATATTTTTGTCGAACTCTCATCCAAGTTAGGCTTCTCCCACGAGTTCGCCTCCCCATACCACCCTCATTTCAATGGATAAGTCGAGGCAGTCAACAAGGTCCTCAAAACCATGTTGCAGCGCACAGTTAACAAGCATAAGACCAACTGGCATCATATGTTGTTTCCCGCGCTATGGGCTTATCACACATCAGTTAAGATTACCACTGGGTTCACACCATTTCATCTAGTCCATAGGTTTGAGGCCACTCTCCCCATCGAGTATGAAATTCCCACCTTACGCACCGCTATTGAGCTATTACCCGACATTGTTCCAATGGAGCAGCGATTGTTGAACTTAGAGTCACTGGATGAAGACTGTCAGTCTTCATTAGAGAATAATGAGGTAGCCAAAAAATGGTCGAAGGCCACATTTGATTTCCATGTCAACCTTCTCTCATTCAACAAAGGCGACCTCATCCTTGCTTACGATATCGTTCACGATACCCTTGACCATGGAAAATTTGAGTCACTATGGCATGGACCCTACATCATCCAACATTGCCTCACTAAAGGCACATACATCCTGGCCCCTCCCAAAGGTCACCCTCTCAAAGAACCCGTCAACGGGTTGTACTTAAAGAAATTTTACGCCTGAGCGTAGCCATTCTACACTAGGCTTTTTCTTTTTGTACGCTTTTTTGTAGAGTTTTTAATCTTCTTTTTCCATGCCTTACGTCTAATCTACCATTTGTGTTATTGACAGATGCCTCCTCCATTGGCCTACGACATCGGTTATGCCGACAGAGCTAGCCATTGGACACAGAATCTCGCTTCAACTGCTTGGGCCCTCTATACCCCCTCACATGAATTGCTTCACTCCAGCGGCATATGTTTGGGCTCAACAACCAAAAAAAAAGTAGAATACACCACCCTCATTAGCCTCCTAGCCGAGGCCAGTCATCATCATATCTGTCACCTTATCATCTTACTTGATTCTCAACTCATTATCCTTCAGCTCAAAAATGTGTACCATGTCCACGATCCTTGCCTCATCCACAAATACCTGCAAGTTAGACTTTTATCTCGACATTTTGATTCAATTACATTTACACATATTCCAAGACAATTCAATCAAACAACATATAATTTGGCTAACCTAGTGTTAGATTGGCATTTATCACATCGAGATACCATTACACATATACAAAACATCCAACATCTATCACAGCATATATATTAGACATCATAAAAAGATTTCAAAAACATCACTACATGTGAACATCACAAAGATCCTAAAATGTATATCCATATATATATATATATATATATATATATATATATATATATCGGTCAATGTGCCATCAATGTTTACAAAAAATAGTAAACATCCGTAAGTTGGTGAACCACCTCACCTCTATAGATGCAAAACTAGTGTCACCACACCATATACAAAATGGCCTCGTAGGCTTATATAAATACCAAAATGCAAAATTACAAAGACACTAATGATGCCTCTAGAGCACCATCATCTGGTCCTCTCTCGGGAGGAGGTACCCCACCAGCTATAGGTCCCTCAGGCCCTGGAGGAAACTGCCCAGTCATCACTACCCCGGCTATAGCTGCTCTATGGATCAGAGCCTGCGACTCCGCCGGAAGACCAATACAATTCTCCAGGATCCCCTCATCCTGAATACACACCCACATCCCCTCAGGCACTCCCTGTAATACCACCTCCAATGGGTGACGAAAATATTCAAACTTTCCCTTGGCCCCTGACAGAGGATCATGTGACAGACTTGCACATGGATCATCAAAACAACGCCTCTTTCCTACTCTCTCATCAACGAGCCTCGCCCCAACATCATCCAATTGTTGTCTCTCCCCTACTCGGCGGCTCTTCCCACAGTGGTCTTACTGGCCCCTGACGAACCAATGCTCTGATAAAATCTACCTCACACCCGTGAGGCCCCACATCTGCACACACAACAAGAAAAATACCGAATCATCATCCATCCATACATAACATCGATGCTATACTATCTCAATATCAAACCATTAAAACAAATAAATCAACATACCTCTCCGGTCGAGCACCTCTCTGGGCAGTAACACCATGCCCAGGTCCCCCTGGAAGTCCACCCCATTGTACGAAAACTAGAGGATACACAACCTCAGCCGTAAAATAGTGGCCTCCCTCCCAACCACCATGGCGAACCAAAATTGTCGCCCACCACCTTAGTCGCGGCTCTCGCACACTTGGTGCATCCACCAACACTCTAGGGTACAACATCGACACCCTCTCCAAGAACCACGCCACCAAGATGGACCCAAAGGAAAAATCCCCTGAGTCAGCATCTCGACATCTGTTGAGCTGCCCCATCATCTTGGCATGCAAAATCAAGCCCCGGGAAAAATGCTCACCCCCCAGTGCCTTCTGCATAATCCTTAGTTGATCCCCACTGATCTGCTAAGTCGCGAGAGACCCATAGACTCTCACAACCATCGTTGCCCCAATACTCACCACAAAGCTCGACATAAAGTTCTCCCTTGAACAATACCTCTAGGCTAAGACAACCAACTTCCCATCCCCGAGTAACACGGGCTCCATCAGTAATGGGTTTCCCCGAAAAGGGAGCCCAGTCAAAAAATATACATTCTCCACCATAGTGAAGGCCATATGCTCACCTCGTACAATGAAGCACTGCTAGTTTGAGCTCCACATCACAATCAAAAACTGCAGCAGGTACTCCTGCGCCTGCACGAGTGAACACTCAGAAAAATTCAATAGCCCACAGGCTGCCAAAGTGTCCCTTACCACAGGCTCCTCATCCCTCACTTCTTCCCTCAAACATGCCCAATCCCTCTCTCTCCAATGGATCGAAAAATCCCATTGGTCACCTACATCCACATATACAGTACTTGATCAGCCATCACAACCCATCAAAATATCAAAATTTGCAAAAAAGATAAGTTTTTACACCGTTCAGCTTTTCCTCAAAGGTGCGGGTGTTTTCCCCACATGCACGCACATATGCGTGCATGTTCATCCCACAAACGCACCATGAGATCCTGTCAATGATACAGGGATGCATGCATGCGCCCCTGCCACACACATAGATGTGCCTTCTGGTGCGACTGTTCGTGACACAGTTGCGCACCCATGAGAAACTATTTGAAACCCAGTCGTGCATGTATGCACAACTATGATTCGCATAGGCACGCACCCAATGCGCGCCTATTTTCCCCACTTGGGTGCCCCCTTGTGTAACTATCCCAGTTACATCCGCACACTCATGCATGGGAATCCTTCGATTTCCCACACAGTAGGGGGGCCACCCTCAGAAAATTCCCCTGTATGGCCCTCCGTACAGCCCTACCCAACAAAGAAACCCTAATTCCTATACAGGAGGATACGAAAACTAACCTAGCACTCGCTGATCCTGAATCAGTTGGCTCGATCTTCTGGAATCTCCAAATCTCCTCTGAAACCTCCCGTCCACTCACTATGGTAGCAGGTACAAATGAGGTGGCAATGTGGGCCCTGCAGCTATATATAGTCCCATTTGCCAAACTTCCATACTCAATTCTAGGAGCTCCTAACGTCCATTTTTTGATCCATCTTCAACCACGAAACCAGGATCCTGCCACCTACACAGTCATATTCCCCGAGCCACCATCCATCCTTGTCCCCCAGGGAGCATTGTTTCTCATACTCACGCTCAGGTACGCATGCTTATATTCACATATTATTGAATAACTGTTATATGTTCTTTATCTTCAAATATTGTTCACGTCGGGTATTCGATTTTCATGTGTGCAGGTACTTGGTCATCATACATCAACACTACCCCTTCATGTATATCATCGATACTGGCATGTAGTCATTTCCTCTTAATATCAATTGCATCTCCCAGTCACACCCTCTGATATTTGCCTCTAGGGTTCCTCAATCCGGCTCTGCAGTACTCACAATCGCATTGCATTTCAGAATTGTCAACCGATAGCATTCTCTCCCACATGATTCATCCCAATCATAGTCCCCTCTGGCTCTTTCACACTCATGTTGCTTTCACCCCTAAGGTTGGGAGTCCCAATAGTCATACACATGTTAAAGAATCAGCCACATACTTCTTCTCATTATGCTAGCCTTCCCAATGGACTCCCAGGATATCTCATCATGGTTCTATTTTGGCTGCCCCTCCATAGTATCATTCACCATCGATTTCAACCACAATCAATTTTCCCATCTATAGATTGTCCTCCATTCATTTACCTCATATAGAAACCCACCTATGGGGCCCCCACCCTCCACCCATTCTCTACATAATGTGTGCCCTCACAGGCCATGTCATATTGCACTGGGGCGCCCATTTCTATATATTCACAACCATCCCAACTTATTCTTTATTCATTTGGTAATTGTACAAAGCCTTTGTTTCCAACCTTTACATAGCTTTTTTTTGTCACTTTTGGTGACCATATTTCTTTGGCAAAGCAACCCACGTCACCCTTGGTTGAGGAATCCATTATCTTCTACTCCTGTTGACATTGTCCATGTACCCATGATCTCTTAGTTTGTCCACATTGTCATGCCTCTGGCACAATTTAACCCACGCCTAGTCGTCCCCCTGACGCTAGGTCCAGTTTCACGGTTGCGGCCACACCTCCTTTATCCCCAACCAAGGGCAGTCTCGAGCCTCACCACTTCCTGAATTTGTCCATGTTCCTCATCAGTTCTTGATCTTATCCAGTGGATTTCATGAATCCCTCCACTTCTTGGAGTCGCGTCTCCCTTTCTATCGACATTGGCACAGTTTCCAGATGGGTGACAGTATCTTGAGTCTCATTCCCTTCACAATGAGGAGTCTTAGACGAAACAACGAGAACCATCATCGCTCTTTGTTGTCGTTGACCCCCACGACATTCGACTTCAACACTTTATCATGTTTCAGTGGGTCTTACTTTGTGACTATTGCAATTGTTTTTATATTTGTCGAAGACCTCTGAAATTTGATAGGCTATCAATGCCCACGTTCCATTGACACTTCTTACAGGTGTCATCACCTCTTTTCAAAGTTTTTTCACCATAAGAATTGTCCTCTTCCTTCATCAAACCGCCCCCAAGGGCACTGCAGTCATCTACACCAACACATAACCTCAGTTATTGTAATGCACATTTTTGAGTTACATGACATGAGCATGGGGCATGCCCGCCTCGTTTTTATATAATTTTATTTGTCTACACCTTGTGAAAAGTTTGGGTCCTACAGGTTCCCCTCTCCCTCCAGTGTGTCGCTCTTGACACTCCCCTCATCGCTCTTTCTTACAGTGGTACTCTCAGTAGAAGAAACATTGATGTATTTCAACCATATGTATGCTCCTAACCTCACACATCATGGGGCATATGTTATCATTGAAATTTCGTCCGCAAATGGTTACAGGAATCCAGCATCTCCAAACACCTATTAGTTCATCCATGGACCAAAAATTCATTTCCAAAAGGTCCAAAACTATACAACAAGTTATAAAATCAGCATGTGCTAAGACTACACAGGAAGCGTGCGCACATGCGCCATCCAGAAATGCAAGAAAAGCACACATGCGCACGATGTGCGACTGTTGACGCAAAAAATCGTGCACCCCTCAGAACGACACATTTATGATATTGGTCAGCCTTCCACCCACTTCTGATTCAGCATCCAAGTTGATTTGACACCCAAATATCGACTGAATCCGACTGGGGGTCTGGTCAAAGACATAAGGGTTCCCTAAAGGGCCCCTTGTTCACACTAAACACTGGTTGAATAATGCCTCAAAGATATGCTATAAAAGGAGGCCATGGGTGGACTATATTTTCAAGGAATTCATTTGTATTGTTATGATTCCTATATTCTCTTGGAGGATCTTATTTCCTTATCAAGAGTATACAAGCATCATTTCATTTGAGCTACTCACATCACCTCTTATGTGAATGAGCTTGGGATTTCTTCACCATTTCCTTCAAGTTTTCTAGTTGTAAGAAGAGCTCAATCTTTGGGGGTTCAAGAGCCCTCCATTGGAGGAAGAGGAGACCCATAAGTCTCTCGTTCTCTTTGGTGTTTTCTTTCCACTAATACAACCTTATCCATTGGTGGCATGAATGTTGTTTTGTTTTTATCCTAATGTCCTTATGCACTCTAGTTTAGTTTCTTTTATTGTTCTTAGTTTAGTTTTTTTCTTATTTCTTATGCTTGATGTTTCTAACCCTTGCATTCACTATTGTCTTTCCTAGCTAACCCAACTGGGCTTGTAAGCATCTTTATTTTTCTCATTTAGGTGACAAAGGAGACACAACATTATCTTTCAGGATCAAAATTAGGTTGTTTTAAGTTAATTAAAGTAATTGTATAATTTTGTTCAGATCTGATCCTATCTCTATGGATTGGATCGATCGAGTCCTTATTGTATCGAAGGCTGGATAAGTGAGAATAATGTAAGTGTGTGAGAGAGGAGTGCAGAGTGAGTGTGTGAATCGTGTGAGAATCCAGAAGGAACTGAGGCTCATGCTCTAATCATGTTCCTTCATATGTTGAATAAAAGATTGATTCTAAGATTTACGCTCTTTAAATAATTTCATGAGTTCTGTATGTAAATGGTATGAATTAATGTGTATTATAGTTAAGAGAATGGTTAGATTCGAAGGTCTGATGCGCAATGATAATTTAGAGAAGATCCATCGTCGATCACGATAGGATCAACGATGATCAATCCTTAAAGGACATCGTCGAATTATAAAAGGTGATCCAACCCCCGAAATAGCTTGGAGAATTAATTATTGTTTCTCTTTAGAAGGTTAAATCAGAACCATGGGTCGAATCCGCAAAGGAGTTGAATAACCAAAAAAGGTCGATGGTAAATTAGACCATTCTTTCAAAGGAAAGATCAACGGTCCTCATGAAATTGCGAGCGAGTAACTAGCATAGGGTTTAATTTGGAGGCACACCCTCCCCCGACATTTTCAACATATGCTAATTAAGAAATCTATGTGTTGACACAATGTGGATTGTGCTACCTCCCTGTCTCGATATTCAGATTGGAGCTCCAAGCCCCTGCAAAGTAACCTGTGGTTCCTGACATTGGGTCATATGAATAAGGAGCTTAAGCCCGTGAATGTAAGCCCTCGGTTCCAATGTATGGTCGCATAACAAGGAAAGGAGCTTGTGCCTATTTGAGGTAATTTCCAAATTTTCTTTTAATTTGAATTCTTGTTCAATTAACGAACTATGCATAACTGTTTGAGTTAAGTAGAGAGGAACTTTTCATAACTGTTTGAATTAAGTTGATTTGAACTTGTGATCTCTTAGGAGGAAACATATGTTCTTAATGAATTTATACTTATCTTTATATATATATATATATATAGGTTCAAATCTAGAGGGGGATAGGGTATGTATACCTTTGTAAAGATCACTTGTCCCACAAACAAAAGAGTCTCATATACCAATTTCATGCCTGGCTTGGATGTGACCTTAAAAATAAATTATTATTATTATTATTATTAGTTACTGATTCCCCTAGATCTAAAAAACAATAGTAGTAGTAGTAGTAGTAGATGATGATATGTATCTGATAAAGTTCAATCTATCTCTTAAAAAAAACTTTGTAAATTTAGTGAAAAAAAAAAAGAAGATGTTAATTTTAGCAAATTTAAGTTAATCTTAGAGAAAACACTTATACATTTAAAAAAAATAAAAATTTAGAGAAAACACTTCACCGGAGGATGCTACCTGGGAACCAATAGCCGTACTGCAACAATTTCCACACCTGCGACCTTGAAGACAAGGATTCTTTTGAAGGGGGAGGGCATGTTAGGATTCGATCCTAACCCCTCTCCATGGGTCATTAGTTAGTAGGATATGTTTTCTATGTAATAAAGGATGAGATTAGTTAAAAGGGCCTAATAAATAAAGGAGAATAAGTCAATGTAAGAAGACCTAATATAAGCTTCCACTTCTAGAAAGATCTTCCTCTAGAAGTTTCCTTAGAAGGTAGAATTAGTATAAATAAGAGTAGTAGGAATTGGATAGTTTTGTCTTGGAGATTATCGTAACAGATCTTTTCTCTGCTGGAGGTTGCCCCTTCGAAGAGGCAAGTGAACAATGCTATCATTAATAAAGGTTCTCATTATGGTGTTATTCTGGTATTGTTCTAGATATATCATTATTGTTCTACCATTGCTCGCTAAATATTTTGGTTTTGCATATTATATTACATATGGAACATTGCAGGTTTCCTCATTGTAATTGTTTTAATTGTTTTCCTAAGTTGTAATAGTCTAGGGTTTTCGAGAAGAAGGCAGTTTTTCCACGAATGTAATAGGAAGTGGAAGAATTATATAAATTATGGATTAAGTTTGGATCTAATCCACGGGGGCTTCACCTTGTTGACCAATATCTTATCACTTTCATTCATAAAGGGGATTTTAAAACTGTGAAAAACAAAGTCAATATGTTGTAGATTTTGGGGTTGGGATGAGAGGTACTAGGGTTTTATAGGTATCGGGGGCTATAAAATGGGTATCTTGTAAAACTAGGAGTTTATTTTATTGGAAATATGTATTGGGAGGGGGGTCCAACAAAAGGAGTTTTGGAGTTATTTATTAATATATAGTGAAATTAGGGGTATTCTTTAATATCCTACGAACGGAGGTGCTATGTCACAAGTTCAATAAGTGAAGACCCTATGATATGGTCCTATCTTTCAGGATCAAAATTAGGTTGTTTTAAGTTAATTAGAGTAATTGTATAATTTTGGTCAGATCTGATCCTATCTCTGTGCATTGGATCGTTCAAGTCCTTATTGTATCGAAGGATTGATAGGTGAGAATAATGTAAGTGTGTGGGAGAGGAGTACAGAGTGAGTGTGTGAATCGTGTGAGAATCCAGAAGGAACTGAGGTTCATGCTCTAATCATATTCCTTCATATGTTGAATAAAAGATTGATTCTAAGAATTACGCTCTTTACATAATTTCATGAGTTTTGTATGTAAATGGTATGAATTAATGTGTATTATAGTTAAGAGAATGGCTAGAATCGCAGGTCTGATGCATAACAATAATTTAGAGAAGATCCATCATCGATCACGATAGGATCAACGATGATCAATTCTTAAAGGACATCGTCGAATTATAAAAGGTGATCCAACCCCCGAAATAGCTTAGAGAAATAATGAGTGTCACTCTACATGAGGTTAAATTGGAGCCATGGGTCGAATCTGCAAAGGAGTTGAATAGCCATGGGTGGAATCTTTAAAGTTTATTAGTTGTTTCACAACTTTCTCTTCATTCTTTTAAAAAGTTTCAATTTATAATAATTTTTTTCTAAATTAAAAATATCTAGTGTTTCACAACCATAAGTATATATGTTGTGTTGCAATAATTGATATGCAAAATATATATTCAATTATCATGAGAATTTCAATAAAAAAAAATTCATAAAATATAATTCAAATTTTTACTTAAATTTTAATTCAAAATATAATTAGTAGTTTATTGAACCTTAAGAAGAATAGTTTTAATAACTTAGATGATTAGAAAGGTAACTGATGTGGGAAGATAGTTTAAAATTGAAATATTTGTATATATAAAAAATTGTAAGATTATCATCTTTTAAAATTTATGATTAGAAGGTGTTTCAATTAAACTAATTCTTTTAAATATTAATAATATAATATTATTTAATGTAATTTATTTTACTATGTAACCTTTTATATATATATATATATATAATCAATTAGATTAACCTTATATAGAGAGAGAGAAAACTCTTCTGCAAAAAAGAGAAAGTTTACTTCATATAAAGATAACTTAATTCATTTATAAACATATTGAGATTGTCATAGAAAGTGCATTCATTTTCATTGTTAGAAAGATGTCTTACTCATGGGCTTAGGAATTCATATATGTCGTTCCATCACACTCTATTTTATGATTGTATGTGAATATTGATCTCATAAAGTCGCAGTGGGATAATATTCTTGGAACACTGGTTCTTATTAACCTACAAATCACTAGGAAATAGATTAATCATATTTTTAATTAATGGTTTATTTAAATAAGGTTTTGATTAAACCTTTTTTTTTTTTAGGAATTTTTTGGATTTTTTTTTCTGAATTCTACAATGTAAATATAAACAAAATTATTATTTTATATTGTTTGAATTTTATTTTTAAATGCATAAATGAATTAGTTTGCTAAAAAAACCCTAAAACATTTAAATTATACAAACTTAACCACTCAAATTTACAGATCCAAATATTTTTCACAGAATTGCAAACAAAATAAAAATAAAAACATACAACAACGTATATGTCAACTACATGCTGATCCATATTTTAAATGAACAATAAAATTTCCTTTGTCCAAAATAAAACTATTAGTAATAGTCATAACTTACGAATCCCCCATAAAAACATTAATCATATTTGTTTTATTATTAGTAGTCATAACCTAAGAATCAGCGAGAAAGACATTAATCTTATATTTTTTAATTAGTAGTAGTGTGAAGTTATCGTTTATTTAAATATCATATTAAAATGAGTTTTATCATATCTATATATGTGGTTTATAATTTTAATTCAAAAAATTGGTACATCTTAAACGTGTATGCCTATATTGTTTCTAATTTTAATCATTTTTTAAGTAAAATGAGCAATAATTTTTTTTTCTAAAATAAAAAGACATGTTGTTGTTGCATGTATGTCCATTTTGATTATAATTTAACCACCAACAGTTACCGGTGTAAACAGTCTAATCTCTCATATAGTTACCAGACTAAACTGCTACTTAGTCTAGTCTTTCAGCTAGTTATCGGAGTGAACTGTCAACTAATTATCAGAGTCGCCGACATGCAACAGCGTACATGTCTATCTTTATTCTAATTTAACCTAACTATGAGAGTCGACGACATGTTGCAGCGTGCAACAACGTACGTAAATTAGGTTTTTCAATATGTCCCTCGAACTTATAAATTTATTCACCTCACCATTCCATCATATTTTCACTCTTTGCTCTCCTTCCCTTTCCACAGTTTGATGATGTTCGATCAAAATTTCATGGCGTCTGGGAATTCATTCCGGAACACCGTGGAAAGCAATCTCACGGCGTCTGGGAATTCAATGAGGAACACCGTGGAAAGCAATCTCACGACTTCTGGGAATTCATTGAGGAACACTATGGAAGGCAATCAGTGGAATAAACTGCCAAGGGATCTGGAAATTCCAATGCTGGAAAGGCTTAGCCTTTTGGATTTACATAGACTGTCATTCACCTGCAAGTATTTTCATTCCCTGCTGTCAGATCCCTCCTTTGCCATTCACTATGAGGGGAAACTCTTTGATCATCGTACACTTGTTGTTTTTCCATATTGGTTTTGCACAACAAATTACCACGGGGTTTTCAAGTCCCTTATTTGGGAGGAACGAAGGCTTGTCAAGTGGAAAAGCCCGTT
>JZKD02S0280433.1:1007571-1020438 GCA_000966675.3 Picea glauca
GATCACTTGCTCAAGAAAGAAGTGTGTTGATATATCTGCACTGCAATATTTTACTGGTGTTGCTTGTCCCCATATTGTTAAGTATTATGTCGCAATAATGATATACCTCACTCCTAACCTTTTTGCTGGTGGGTTAATTGGTCCCACAAAATCTATTTCCCATTTTTCAAATACCTGCAAGGTTACTTGTGGCTTCAGGGGCATCTCATCCCATCTATTCAGTTTACCAACTTGCTAACATACATCACATCTCTAGAAATAGTCCTTTGAGTTTCTATGAATAGTCGGCCACCATAGTCCTAAACGCAATACCTTCTACACGGTAGCTTTGCCTACATAATGGCCTCTTGTTATTCCCTCATGGTATTTTGCTATAATCCTAGTTCTTTCATGTTCTAGTACACATCTTATCAAGATGTTATCTGCACCCATATTTTATAAGTGTCCTACAATCAATTGATAGTCTACATCCCTGACTACCAGATTTTTATTTTGTGAGGTGTTGAATTCTTGTGGCGCAATGCTGGTACTCAAGTATTGAATTATGTCTACAAAATATTCATCAGCTACTTGGACTGAAATTAGTTGTGCAACGAGAAAGTTGTTCTCAAGATTCGTAGGTTCCTCTCCATTCATTGTCCTTGACAGGTGATTAGGTTCTGCATTCAACTTCTCTGGTTTGAATATCACTTCAAAGTCAAATTCCTGGAACAACAATTGTTATAGGATAAATCCGTAAGTGTGGACACAAACCGATCTCCCTAGATTCACCTGGATCTAGAACAAAGCAAGACATAATGATACTCTTTCCCTAGATTTTAACTCTTGAATGTACTAGGAGACACGATTAAAGAACATACCTTATAATCGCTTACTTTGGTCTTTGTTGCTCCTTCTTCTCTCCAGTGCTCTCGTACAGTCAAGATCAAAACAATACAAACCAACCAAACCAAAGTGAAGAAAGCACAATCTATTCAACAATTAAATCTATGTATATGATCAAGGAGTTATACAATAAAGTGGAATTAACTTTATGGGAAAGGGACACATTACTGTATCATATTGATGGAAAGTAAAGATTACAACATGAGCCTTGATGTTGCAAACTTCCTTTCGATGGCCCTTAGCTCTGACACACACACTTTCCCACTTGCATGAAGAGGATCAACCACCTTTGATAAACTTGCCAGAGTTCCCTAGCTACTGTAGCTTCAGTCCTTCACACAATCTTTCACTAATTCTCCAATGTCTCACTTAACCTTGTTTGCTTATAACCTTTTCCATGAGAATCCCCTCAATATATAGGAGAGAATGAATTAGTTACTTGGATAAGAATGATCCCAAAATATCAGAAAATCTAGTACTTAGATAACCATTCTAATGCCATCTCATCCTTCTAGATGATTCCCTTCTAGATACTTCGAGAATTCATCTTTTCCCATTCTTTAGAAAGATTTTTCACCCTAGTAGTTAAACACAGTGCGAACTTCTCGCACCTTGGCTTAAGGCAGCCTGCGAGAATCATGCATTCTCGCAGGCAAATGTATTGGCAGCCCGCAAACCTTCCTCAAAAATGATATTTCTGGAAAGAGAAGAAAGTACCTTTTCTCAGGAGAAAGTTCTAATGAAGAGCCTGAGTACACCATCATCAATACATCATCATGACGACCAAAATTATGGGTAACAGAATGCCCCCCAAAGTCTGAGATTGGAACCAGTGGCAGTCGATAGACTTTGTAAGTTGTATGTGTGTGTCGAGAACCAGGAGCACATCTAATCGGAAACCTGCGAAAAACCAAGCATCTACAGAATATCATATATACCAATTCTGAGGTAGGCATTCCCATACTCAGATCACAGACTGATGACATTATAGACATGGTTCATGGCCACCAATCATACACTATGGATCCATGCCATCACAATATAGCATAGCCACCGGAATACACTGTGGATCTATGCGAGAAATTTCAAATCAAGACGACATATCCATGAAACATACACAATGGATCTATGTGTCACAAATTTTACATACTCCATCGCAACCTAGATCACAAAGATGATATCCAGGGTCTTCAATCTCGTCCCCCAAAGTACGAATCTAACCATGTGATTACATGTGTTGAAGTTGAACATGGTAGAAACCACTTGATTACCGGTCATTGATGTAACCGTTAACAAGTGCGAGAGAAATCACCATTGATGTCAATGACTCCCAAGGTACTATAGTACAATCCATCGACTACGAATAAATGAGTTGATGTCAAACATTCGACGGAATCTTTCGATCAGGGGTCAATGATGTAAACCCACTGTTGAAAGTGAGGAAACTTGCCATTGAGGCATGCAAGCTCCAAGGTACTAAATAATTTCTATGTCTTGATTCCGGATAATGAGCTGAAGTCGAGAGAACAAGACTCGTCACAGGAGGGCCTTGATGTATCCCCCATCAATGACATGAAATGAGTAACAGAGTTTGAAAGTGAAACAGATCATTTCACAAATTGGACTAGACACAGGGAAGGCCGACATGGAGAGAATGGATAACTGCAGATGGTCGACTCAATATAGGTTTCAGATGGAATTCTCTTGAACATATGAATGACACGACCAATGATTTGGCAGCATTGACTCAAAGACAACACATGGAATGACCTTGTAATCAATCGAAAGAGAGACAAATGGATTTCCCAAACTGGCTTCAAATGATGAATAGGGGGTGTCATGTTCAAGAGCGACGCTTACTGCCAAACAATATGAAGATGAAAACATATCCCTTTCCCAAATTTTCCCCCACCATTTCTGGCAAGTACCTCTTTATTTTTACGCAAGCTTGAGGAGGATAACATATGCTTGTTGATATAATCCCATCCTTCGGATGAGTCCCTCGGAGTATGTTTAACGAACCCTAAGAAGGAGTGGTTTGGTCCCATCACAGGTTTGTCAATGTTTGTTTAACGAGTCCAGAGATAGAAAACTCGAAGGTTTTTCAAGATTACAGAGTTTGGAAAAACACTTAAAAGAGAACTCTCTCAGTTCCTTTTTCATAAGATAGTCTGGATAAGACCGAAAAAGAGATAAATTATCGCTCACCAAACGCATACTTCAAATACTTTAGCGAGCGTGAAAATAGCAAGATAGCTCGGCGATCTTTTCATGTTTAGAGAGTCTGAAAAGAGCTTAAAGAGGACTCGAGGGGGGTTCCTTTTTCGTATAACCTTGTTGAGCCTGAAAAATTGATAAAACTATGCTCGATCACGGTCTCATGTATTTACGAGCATAAGAACGAACAAAAACAACGCTCGAGGTTTTATGTAAAAACCATAAAAACAATCAAAAACACGCCATAACGAAGAAAAATATGTCCATACCCTTGTATTTAATTATCAACGTCATCACACCTGCAAGTCATTACACTCATCTTGATATTAGGGATTAGGTTTAATCAATAAATAAGCATAAAAAACCCAAAATGACATAGTAAAAAGTAAATCAAATGAGTAAATTATCATTTTTACCATATCATTTTACATTTCCTCTATTGCACTCCAAAACCCCCTTTTACCCTCCGAGATTGGTGTCAATTTGCAGGAGATACAGGAGACCATTCAACGAGCCGTCTGTAGCATTAAGGTAAGCTCTTCATTCTTGACATTTTCATGGTTTAAATTTATGATTTCATTGGTTAGTTTTTCAGTTTCAAGTGGTTTTTTGAACCCTACATGCGCGTAGGCATTCTCGCAGGCAGCCCATACGGGGCCTATGAGAATGATGTGTTCTTGCAGGTTAAATTTAAGCCACCTGTGAGGTTCTCGCACTGTGATAATGGGGCACCTGCGAGAACTGCAAACTCCAAAAAAAAAAAAAAAATTAGCTAATGAAAAAGATCCATATCATGAATAAAATCATTAATCCTCCTTTTATGTTCCTTGTGCAAATAAATAGCCATAAACATGGTGCTTGAGTGGCATGAAAGAGAACATGAAGAGGATAATGCAAATGCCAAGAATCATCCACCTACCATAGCTACATTAAGAGATTGTGGGCTCCTAAAATACTTTTTCATTCTGGGCATGAGGGCCCAAGTCAGACTACTAGAGTTCCTGGTCCGTATGTGGGACCCAGATCAGCAAGTTTTCAATGTAGGAGCTCACACTCTATCCATAGACATTGAGGACATATACTTTTTGACTAGATTATCCAGGCGCGGGTATTATGTCATCCTGACCAGTAGTAGAGGTGGCAGGATAAAGATGAGTGAGTACTGCAATCAATACTGTGTACCTGAGGCTGAGAGGAAAAAAGGAAAAGTGGCTATCTGGGGGGTACAATACTTGACCCTTCGCACTATCCTTTTTACTATAGCTCGAATGGCTGGGAGTTATGCTCCTCATATGGCATTACAGAGCTACTTCCAGTACGCTATCGAGTGTATTGAGCCTCAAGTATTCAACTGGGCAGATGTTGTGCTTCGCAGTATCAAAAAGCAATTAACCAAATGTAGGTGAGGTGAATTGAAACAATTTGGGTATGGATCTTTACTAGTGTCCTTCTCCCTTGAGAGGGTCCATGTATTTAGACTACAGGTTGAGTGGAACCTACTGGGTCCTAGGGATCCAAGGATGTTGAGATGGTGTCCACTCATGGCCCGGCACGTAGCAGGACCAATCGTCAAATACAACGATATTTTCTTTGACTAGATTCAAAACCAGATGTTGATGGTCGATGAATACACTTATGTCGGGTTGGATTTCCAAGGAAATCCGGATTTGGCATTGCTTGAGGATGCTCAGTGGGTTGACCTTGGTAAGAAGTACATGCATTTTCTCTTTTTAAATGTTTTTGTGAATTTTTATCATATTTATATGTTTTTGTTTTATATATATTTATTTGAAGACTAACACAAAATGTTTGTTGATAACATAGATGTTGGACCATATAGACCTCCTAGCACCTCTCCTATCCATCGACGAGGAGAGGTAGCAGCAGCACCACCACAGTATGCTGAAGATTATCAAGTGGTGGAACAGAATTTAGAGGGCCTGACAGCAAACATTCCAGATATGACTCTGGAAGAGGTTCCACGACACGATCAGCGTCACACTGTAGGGGTATCAACAACTATGAGTCGACTACTCCGTAGGGTTGCTAGGGCAGTCGTTTGTTACCGTGAATGTCATACATGACGTCGCTTTGTAGAAGCTATAAGCTTCAAATTTTGATATTTTGGTATTCAGACAAACTGTTTGTAAAAACTCTTTTGATCATTATATATACAGATGATTTCTACCGATTTACTTTATAATGTGTGAATTTTAATGTGTTTGATTTATAAATGATTCAAATGTCTGTCCAATACATAATTAGCCAATGCATCTGCTAATGTATTAAGACATCTAGGAATATGCTGATATTCAATGCGATCAAAATAACGTTCCAAGAGGCGAATTCACAAATACACCCGTAACAAGGTAGGACTTTGAATAGAGTAGATATTACTTAATTGTAGTACTACAAGCTGTGAATCAAGTTGCACAACCAAATGACGAATTCCGAGTGAGATAACATCAACCAATAATTCAATAACGACGCTATACTCTGCAATGTTGTTGGTTGCACGGCCAAGACATACACCTCGTAAAGATATAAGTTCATTTGTTGGGGCATAGATTTCCCACGCAGCGGAAGCTAGGTTCCGAGTACTATGGCTAGCACCATCAACGAAGCCAATATAGGGTAGCAAAGACTCTGACATCTTCCAATCAAACACAACGTCACATAAGGGCAGAGACCAGATAACGTCAAAAGCAAACTAAAGTAACACACACAAAGTATGATACATAAAATACAAGTACTTGTGCACAAATAATTTATGCATAGTACTTCTTTAAATACAACCCATTTTTGGGTTCACTCAAAGGGATACCATCGTAATCTACCAGCTCATATGCTCCTTTTTCCAAAACTCGGTGAACAATATAAGGTCCTCGCCACATTGGTTTGAATTTCCCAGCTCCTAACACATCTCGATCTTGTTCATAGAGAAGAACAAGATCACCTTCAGAGAAAACGCGAGGCTTGACATGATTGTCATATTGTGCCTTGACACGTTTCTTCTGGGCTTCTATTACTAGAGTGGCGTCACGTCAAGTTTCTTCTAATCGCATTAGATACAATAGACGTTCTTCTTCAGCAGAAGTATTGGGTAAGAGTTTGACAGCTAGCTTCAGAGAGGGTATCTCACATTCTATAGGAAGAATGGCTTCCACACCATAGACTAATCGAAAGGGCGTAAACCCAGTAGCGGATTTAAAAGATGTCCGATATGCCCACAAGGCCGAAAACAACATCGTGTGCCAGCTTGTTTTATGAATTCCTATCATCCGTCGAAGCATAGTTATAAGAACTTTGTTGATCACTTTGACTTGACCATTAGCTTGTGGATAATAGGGTGTTGAGTTATCATGACAAAGACCCAACTTTTCCGTAAGTTCAGACATCATAAAATTCCTAAAATGACTACCGTGATCAGTAACAATAGCTTGGGGAACACCAAAATAGGCTATGATATGGTTAAAAAGAAACAACGCTACAGTCTTTCCAGTATTATCGAATGTTTGCATCGCCTCAGCCCATTTCGTGAAATAATCAACAGCTACAATGATATAACCATGCCCCCCGGTCGAGTGAGGGTGACATGTCATGAAATCAATGCCCCATTTTGCAAAAGGACCAACTGAGACCACAGGATGAAGAGGAGCAGGATGTGACCGAATTTTCTGATTGTAGGTCTGGCAGGCATGGCATTTTTGAACGGCAGTAATGCAGTCGTTGAACAAGGAAGGCCAAAAATACCCTGTGCGTAAGATCTTCTGGGCAGTAGCATACCCAGACATATGACCACCACATGCTCCAGAATGGCAGTCATTCAGATATTTCTCGGCTTCGTCAAACATCAGACAGCATCGAAAAACAGAGTCAATTCCCTGACGGTAAAGAGCATCCCCGAGGATAAGGTATTGACGAGCTTGATAATGGATGTGACGTCGTTCAGTACTAGAAAAAGCAGGCTGGAAAGTCTAGGTTGGGAGATATATAATGATATCCCCATACCAAATATCATCAGTACTAATTAGGAAAAGAGATTCATCAGGTAATGAATCTACTGCTACATTTTCCGTGGCAAAGTGAGGAAAATCGCATATCAACTCAGCAAAAACTAAGGATTTCTTAGACGTGGTGCGATCGAATTCCAAGTTAAACTCCTGGAGTATGACAATCCATTTGGAGTATTTTCCCCCTAGCAATTGACGTGTCAAAATGTGTTGCATAGGGTTGCAATGAGAAATTACTGTAGTTTTCCTTGAAAGGATATAATGCCGGAAGCATTGGACGGCTTGAATGGCAGCCAAGGCCAATTTTTCAACATGTTGATACTTGATTTCAGTGGATGTGAGACTTCGACTCAAGTAATAAATAACATGTTCATCATGTGCATCATCCTCTTGGACGAGAACCATGCCAATGGTATACTCCGAGGCAGCAAGATAAAGAAAATAATCACGACTATAATCGGGAGGAAAGAGAAGTGGAGCTTGCGTGAGGGACAACTTCAAAGCCTCAAAGGCAGTGTTGGAAATGGTATCCCAGATGAACTCTGAATCTTTCTTAAGTAGCCGCGTAAAACCATGAGTAATCTCGACGTAATTAGGGATTAAACAACGAAGAAAGTTTGCTTTCCCCTGCAAACTTTGCAACTGGCGCAGTGTAGAAGGAGGAGGGAGATTAAGAATCGCCTCAGCCTTAATAGGATCTACCCAGATCCCTTGACGCGAAATGATAAAACCCAGAATATGGTCGGATTCTACGCAAAAAATGCATTTATGAGGATTTAATCGTATACGATAGAACCGACAGCGAACGAAAATAGCCCGGAGGTGGGTAGGGTGATCGACTTTGCACATAGAATGAGCTGGTAAATCGTCCAAATAGGGTTGAATGATATGCTTTATATCATGAAAAGCATAAGACATAGCACGTTGAAACGTCACACCAGCGTTCTTAAGACCGAAGGGAAGTTTCTGATAGGCAAAAGTACCCCAAGGACATATAAAAGTAGTTTTATGTTGGTCCTCGGGAGCGATATTAATTTGATTATAGCCGGAGAAACCATCCATGAAAGAGAAGATTTCACTTCCGGTATAGTCATTGACAATCTGGTCGATGAAAGGGGTTGGAAAGTTGTCTTTTGGACAGGCTTTTTTAATATCCCTATAATCAACACATACACAAATGCTGCCCCCTTTCTTACCAATTGGAACAGGGTTGGAAACCCATTTTGTCAGAGCCACGGGGTAAATAAAGCTGGCTTTGAGAAGTTTTTCAACCTCAAGCTTGATAGCCGCCGCTTTACGTGGGTGGACTAGACGAAGGCGCTGTCGAACAGGTTTAGCTCTAGGGTATGTCTTTATCTCATGTACAACAATTGCAGGGTCGATACCTGGCATCTCTTCGTAACTCCAGGCGAAGATGTCATGAAATTCTTTAAACAGAGATGTATAGGTGACGATTTCGTTGGGAGAACATGAAGCTCCAATATGAACATTTTCGACTATCCCAGGTTTAACAAATATGTCAATGGGAATCGTGGGAGAGATGTTACTTAAGTTCCCTTCAGAAAACACATCGTGTGAAGTCACGGAAATCGTGGAAATGACAACAACGGTCGATGAAGCTGAAATCCGTTGGTAGTTCTCAAGAGTGTGTTGTTCCAGAAAGAGTATGGAACGATGATGCCCATCATCCCAAGGGGTGTCCTACATGACGGACATGATCATCTCGTCAGTGGGAAAGATAACACAAAAAGGATCAGGAGACAACTCAACAAGAGAGGAGGTAGAAGGTGTTGTCGATTGAATGGCTTGATATGCAGACTCAATCGGACTTAACAGCATGACGTCGCTGAAACGAGTGTGGTCTCCAGGGTCAGGGACAATCCAAGGGTCATGTGATGCAAGAAGTTTGTGAGGCATGGTGGAGATCATGTTGATAGAAGCAACTGACGGGCGTGGAACATCAGGTAGAGGAATGGGGAAAGTACCCATTAATGAGGAGTCCTTTAAAAGGCCTACACCTACATTCTCATAACCTAGCGGGGTTTTAGCAATAAACGGAACGTTGCCAGTACGAGTATCAGAATTGAAGAAGGCAAGTTGGTCAACGGTAACAACCTTTCCTTGATGATGGAAATGTACTACGCGGAACAATGTTGACACAACGGCGTGCATGGAATCGATCCAGCTATGGCCAAGTAAAAGATTATAATCAAGGGGAGCATCAAAGACTTCCACTTCGACTTGGACCGTCTTACCTTCTAGAGTAATGGAAAACGAAGGAAGAACACCATAAGGCTTAAAACCATAGCCATTGAAGGCTTTAAGAGTGTTTTGTGATTCATTCAAGGGAGAAGAGCCAATGTCTTTCCAGCAAGCAAAAGACATTACACATGTTGAGGCACCCTCGTTGATAACAGTTCGACAAATGTTCTTGTCAGAGACAACAGCTTGTATCTGGAACGCGAGTTGCGGGGGTAACCGTGGAATGTGATCATCCAAGTCAAAGACTATTAAATTCATATCTGTCGGGTCAATTCCACCTATAGCTTTCAACAGTGCCTTTCGTTGTGCAGGACAAGACTAAAGGACTTCAAGGGCTAACATCGCTGAAGGTGCCTGGGCCAAATCTTCAACAATACTGTAGTTCTGGGCTACACGAGCATGAGAATTGAAAGCTGATTTCCTAACGACACCTTTAGGGGGTGGTCGTAGAACTGTATCACGGCTCGTTCGTTCGAGATAAAGAGGACCGTTGGTAGGTGGAGTCGGTGGAGAGGGTTGTACCAAAGCAGGAGGTAAATTGTCAACCTTCTCTTTAGATGGAGTATAATCTTTGGCTCTAGTCGTAAGTGCAACATTGTTTGGCTTAGAATCACCAGTACACATCAAAACATATGATGTGGTAGAAGTAGATGGTTGGTCATGAATGACCAACTGAGCCTTTTGTTGAGACGGGAAGGGTTGGGACAAGACTGCTGGGGTAGAAGGTTTTGAGGTCCCTTGAAGGAACTTAGTAACCTCGGCACGTCTTGGACAATCCTTTGTGTAGTGATCATCACCACAGATAAGGCAAGGGTAGCGGGGTTTGCGCTTATCCCAATCTTCAACAGGTGTATTTTTAGGCTACTCTGTTTGATTATTATTTTTTCCATCCTTATTCTTGCCTCTCCCCTTTTTCGATTTATTTTTACCGGTCGGGGTAGATTGAATGACGTTCACCTCAGAAGTTTTACTAGTGGGAGTGGTAGGATATGGAGCATTTTGAACATTAGAAGAAGTAGATTTAGAGGTTGTACTTGAAACAGAATGTGAGTGGGCTTGGGCAGTACCAATCACACTGTCAGCTGCATGCGAGGCAGCTGGAGTAGTTGAAGTGCTGGAAGTACTAGGACGAGGTAACTCAGGTAATAAATCATAAAGTGTTCCCGTTTGTGAATAAATGAGATCAATTTATTGAGCACGACTTATAGCCTGCTCTTTTGTGACAATGCCACCCATGGCAATGTATTTATCGATTTCATTCACAAATGACTTTGTAAACCATTCAGCCAGTAACTAATCGGGGAGTTCAAGTTTGATGAGACGTCATCTCCTTCGCCACTCATGGATATGATCAGATATATGAGTGCCTTTAGTCTGTTTGAAGGAGGTCAAAATATCAATCCCGGTATCATAACGGATCGATAACTGGTAATGGGTAAGGAAAGCCATACCTAGGGTGTTAAAATCAGAGAAGAAACCTCGTGGCAATTCGATGTACCACTTCGTAGCAGAACCAGTAAGGGTTCGTTGAAAAATACGTAAACGAATAGAGTCATCCATCAACGAGTTGGATGAACACCATAGGTGAAAGGTCATAACGTGATTGTTTGGGTCCTCTCCCACTTTGCCATCGAATTTAGGAATGTCTGATGGAAGCTTGGCTAGAATAACAGGCCATTGGGGAGAGTGACGAATAGGATCATTCAGAATCCTAGACAAATCTGGCAAATCCAAAGTAGCAAGAAAAGGTAACTGTCAATTCACCTACGGGTACTGGTAACTTTGGGGTGGAAGCCCTATCGGCAAACCAATAGGACCGTATGCAGTTTGCCCATAGTGGGAAGATCCCGGCTAATTCGGTGGTGGTTGGAGAGGATAGTAGTTCCAAGGATTGTAACCTTGAGTTTGAGTAGGGACCTGAGTTTGAGCATTGTGACCCTAACCCCAAATAGGATTGGGTATACCTGGATATGGTTGGCCTATAGTAGGGACATTTTGTTGCCCCCCAATCATTTGAGGAATATTTTGTAGCATCTGATTCCAATACTGGGCCAAAGCAGCAAGTATATTTTGTCCAAAAGGTGGGGTTGGTCCCCCTATCGTAGGTGGAGTTCCAACAGGAAGTTGTGTGCCAATCGTAGGTTGTGTAGTAAGTGGATTGTGTCTAGTAAGAGGAAATGGAATCGTACCACCTTGTCCACCAAAGGGAATCTACAAGTTTGGTGCAATGGACGGTATCATGCCACTAGGATTAAGAATGCCAGAAGGAAATTGAGGGAGTGTCGGAATAAAACCAGGAATAGGGTGCCCGGGAAAAGGAGGACCACCTGGAGAACTGGTTGGGGTTTGCGGAGGTGTTGGAATAGAAGCATTCAACGCATGGTATCCGGGTGGTAATGTCGGGTTGACATCAGGCATTCATTGGGTATTGATAGGAGCAAGACTAGCTATAGTAATCCCAGTTGGGACACTCGTAGTATTCGTGAGATGGGCCATCTCATCGGGGAGAACAAAGTGATAAGTGGTAGTCACCGGTACAGTCTCTCTCTCAGAAAACACCAGAGGGTTGATTTTGTAAACTGTAGGTGACTCAATACCAAAAAGGACCCTTTAGAAATCACATGACCAAAAAGGATCTTGACCTTCTACACCGGGAAAAGGCCCAATGGTTGATTCAGAAGATGTAACAACTGCTTCTCCGGAAGAATTTAATCGCACAAAAGGTCGTTCACCACGGTGAATGCCAAAGTCCTCTCTAGTATTGGTAATTCTAAAAGGTTCTAGAGAGTCAGTTGATTCCACTTGTGGTGTGGTGACAACTGGGACTTCACTTGTTTCCACGTGTGGTGGGGTAACAACTGGGACTTCACTCTGGTGAGGAGAGCCCTCAGGTGTACTAGTCGGCAAGGGTTGAGAACCGTCCAGATGCTCTGGAGATAAACCTTTCATTCTACATGAACGTCGTGGGAGAGAAATTGTAAACGAGTGACAAGATCCGTGAAGAAATTCTTAGGGTCAAATTTGAGAAACAAACAACACGCACTAGTAAACAAAATCTAGGAAGCAATCATTAGGAAAACAAGACCTTCTAATTTTGAATCCACTAGTTGGTGATGAAATCCAACGTCGCAACAACGAGACGAGAAGGGGCGGGGATAGGGTGGAAAAGTTACGCTGACGACCTGCTGAACGGACTTACACCCTGGTGCAAGCTCCCACACATAATAGTGGGTATACCCTCCAAGGAGCCCGAGTGAGTTTGACCAATGTCAATTCCAGCTACCGTGAAGACTTTCCCCTCCACAGTCACCTTGGCTAAGAACCTAGATAGATAGGCCAATAAGGTCACCACAAACAACAGTAAAGCTTGAGGGAACAGTCGACAGTCCGATCCACACACAAGGGCAGGGTATCTAGCCCGAAATCAACTCAAAAGGCCTCCACTCATCATTTTGGGTATACCTTCGAGTGACCCCCGTAATACGTGCAA
>JZKD02S0280434.1:38431-63049 GCA_000966675.3 Picea glauca
TATCCATACTGGTCTCAATTGTGAATACCTATCAATCATCCTACTCCAATTAAATAATCTTTCAAGAATTTGGTGCACCTTTGGGCCAACCTAATATTCTTGTGACTAAATAATTACGATTTGCAGAGTTATCATTTTAATACCAGGGGAAACAAGTACTAAATTTCGGTAATTTGACTTAATATCTATGAGTCTTTCCGGTTGGACCACTTTGGTGGCTACCAAACCATATCTTAATACAGACCTTAAATCAATGTAATGACTCTGCATGTTGATTCAACAGTAATGTGTAGCTTTATCTTTCAACAACCTATAAATAAAAAAATTCCTGCAATTTCAGCATCCAATGCATTTCCTTTTATACTGTTTTGAAATATACTGTTTGCCAGAGTACGTTTGTATAAAAAAATTGAAGTGTTGAAAGCCAATTTGGAACTTAAAAAAAAAAATAAAAAAAAATGGGACCTAAAATCTAGTTCAATTATATGTCGTTGTTAATAGAAACAAGGCACAGTTTGCTAGCTCTTGCGTTCAATATTGTCCACTATTTTAGGGTTTCACCAGTAATACTTTCCATGGGACATACATGACCAGTACAGGAATTTTCAACTTTAATTTCCTTTTCTTAAACTCTACTTTAAGACATACACAGCACATCTTCGCATTGCATTTTATAAAAATTTAGACTTGTTTTTCTGCATAAAATTGGAATTTTGTTTCATACAATTAATTTCGTAACTTGTACTTCAAACGATACCAGACCATTTGGCACTCGTTGATCTAACAGATTTCCATCATTCTCGTCGACGATTTAAGGATTAAAACTCAATCAACAACGACGCTAAAGATAATAATAAGGGCCTCATCGCACAATATCAATATCAATGATTATAACTTGAAGCTAGCAAGGAAACCAGATAAGGAAATTTATCTCAAATGTATTTACGAAAGAAAGTTCTCCACGCAGGCTCTGATACCAATGTTAGAATATTTGCAGGACCTGGAACTTTCCGTTTTCAATCTGAATCATATAGAAGCGAAATTTAAATGAAATAATACCTGAATCCATTTCATTTTCGGAACCCTTTTTGTTCCTCAGTAGCTAGCCCTCTTGCACAGAACGGAAATCAAGTTGGAACCCTCTGCACAAAATCGGAAATCGATTTCCCTCTCTTTCCCTGCTGCCGTATGCACTTTCAGATCAATATGGATGGGTATTCTAAAGGTTCTTTTATGGGCAGAGAGAGGACCGGTTTCCCCAAGACGGTTATTCTCCACCTGTCCATCGGAGTAGGAGATTTGACCATTCCGTTACCAAGATTTCCGGAAACCTGAATCGGCAGTTTTCGTAACTGTTTTATCATATGTGTCATTTACAAAATTATTCTTACACTAATACCATTTTGTAAACACAGATGCTTCCTCCGACGGAGAATGAAGCTTGAAGGTTTGAGAATGAAGCTTGAAATTTTGTCTTGCTTGTTTGTTTTTAAAGCTTCCTATACCATTTTGTAAACACAGAGGCTTCCTCCAACGGAGAATGAAGCTTGAAAGTTTGTCTTGCTTGCTTGTTTTTGTTTTTTTGTTTTTGTTTTTTTGCTTTTGTTGATGTTTTCTTCTGCGATCTCAGCTTGAACCTCGCGACCCCCTGAATCCAAAAAGATCCCATCTCAGCTTGAACTTTGCGACCCCCTAGGTGAATCCAAAAAGATCCCAGCTTGAACCTTCGAACAACCCAATGCCTTACTGCCCTTAGAGAAGAAAGGCATGGTGGTGTAAGAGTAGTAGTTACAACTCTAAAGGCTCAAGCAAGGACTAGAGTCTAAGAGGAGGCCAAGGTGGAGTCAAAGGCCAAGGAAAAAGAGCTTATTAAGACTCATGAGGAGGTTCACACATGTACTCTAGATGACAAGACTCATATTTATATTTGATATGTCCTAGGGAGCATCAATGTCAGTTTGGTAAGTAGGTAGCTAGCTATGATGGTATCGAGAGGATAAATTTGATAGGCCCTACTATGAGAGGTTTTCAAGGTTTTCATGGCAGATCCTAAGAGGTGAGCAAGAGATTAATATATGCTCAAAAAATTGAATAAGAGGTGAGCAAGAGATTAATATATGCTCAAAAAATTGAATATTGAACATTAGAGTTTTAGTTTTATTTATATATATGTTGGGAGTGGATGACCGCCCTTAGCGGCCACTGCTTAGCGGGACTTACCACCACGCTCTTCAGGACCTAAATGAACTTCCGACAATCTTCTCAGTGAATTTTTGGGTACCAACCTCCAGTGAACTTCCGACAATCGTTTTAGTAGGAAAACAGAAATAGCAAAATACACAGACAAGAGAGTAAACAATTTTCATAGATAAACATGCGGACGTTGATTTGTATTATATGAGCCAAAACGGCATGGGTTTACAGAATTGAACTTGAGCACAGGTTTCTCTCTCTCAAAACATTCCACACAGACTTATAGACTGAAACTAAATGCTTCTGCCACTTTAGGTTCATGTTGGTCGAGCCAAAATCATGCAGGATTATCAAAGAAACTTAAAAGAAAGACTCAAAGCTCAAAGAGAGGGAGCTTAGAAGACTCAGACTGACTAAAAACTGAGACCCTTTGCTATGAACCTCCCTTCTCCTTATATACAAGTTTTTGGAGAAATGAATCCTTTTTTGAAAAGACATTTGACTTATTCCCCTCAGAATCAAATCTACTTTCTAGATTTATTGTATACTTGGCGGAGAGAACATGCAAGAGCCATCCGACCAAGATTCTAATCATCTTTCCATGTATTTGGAAGTACCTTGGAAATGCAGGTCAAACCATGCCAAAAGCAAGAGAAGTACTCTAGGTTTCCAAGATTCCTTGCGACAGATAAATGACAAGAGTTTGTACAAAATGGAGTTTGTAACGTAAATCCACGGAAATCGACTGACACTACTGTCGGCCAGTAAGACATGATATACTTATTAGTCATTTTCAATGCGAGTATGAAATTTTTCTTCGTATCTCAATGTGTCCCACATCTTCGTATAGCGTTTGTGTACTATGACTGGTTGTCCATTCATCATTTGGATGGAAGTTCTGGTTTTATTGACCCATTGGTGGTGATTTAAAATAAAATTACATAAGATTTTTCCATCATTATGTCCATATTGGCAGAGGTTTTGTACTCTATGAAGTGGGAGAGTACTCATGGAACATATCAGTTCTGGATCATCTGCGCTTTTGTTAACTCTGAATGCTTCCCACTATTCGGCTAGCCAAGTTGGAGGTCTTCATGATGTGGAAGTGTTTACATTTCCAAACTTGATTAGGGTTAGGTCATTTTATTTTTGTAAGAAATCCCACCATAAGTTTTTGTAGCGAGAATAATCATAATCACTCTCAGGAAAATAGATGCTAGGATTTATTTCAGGCCACTGTAGTAACAGCCTTAGTCTATGCAAACAATAGTATTGTTGATGTGGTCCTCTGTGGTTGTGGATTTCCCAAATAAGATCAATATCATGGAAGGTACTTCTTAAAGAATCATGAGCTTCATATTCCTTTTGAGTTGCTCTGGTGATGACGGGGAGTAGAACATTTGATGTTGGTCTTGCTCGAACCTCAAGGACCATTCTTTGTGGGTAATGTAAACTTGTTGAATTTATGATCTGAGTGCTTCTTAATTCCCAATGTGGCCTCCATTCTTCTTTGTATTGTTCCCAACTGAGAAGATCAAGGATAGACGTTAAGACTTCTGAGCCATTTTTCCAACGAACAGAGATGATCATTGCATGAGATTGTAAATGTTCTCAACTTAGGAAATCTGGAATACTATTAGATTACCTTTGGTATGTTCTATATCAAAATCAAAATTACTGAATAAAGCCTGCCATCGAGCAAACTTGGCATCACTGGCCTTTTTAACTTCTTTGTTCAAAACTCTTTTCATGGTTGCAGCATCTGTTCTTAACAAAAAAAAATTATTGATAAGAAAAATTTCAGACTTGTGTATTACATTCAAGGCAGCTTTTATTTCTTTGTCTAATGCAGAATAGTTTTTCTCACTAGGTTGCCAGAGACCAGAGGCAAACTGAACTATTTATTTTGTTTGTATGCCATTTTGAATTTTGATTTGTTTGAGTATAGCTCCCCATCCAAGATTGCTAGCATCTGTTTCAACAATTTTGTAAAGATCATCGTCAGATATATGAAGAAGTGGCAATGTTTTTTCTTTTGCCTTGATTTTATTGACTGCTTGGGTATGTGCGTCTGTCTAAGGATTTGCTTCTTTCTTCAACCTATCATTCAACAACTTTCTATCTTGTGCACAGTTTTTATAAAAATGGCTTATATAATTGAGACTTCCCAAGAATCTTTGGAGTTGTAATTTGTCCATAATTTTGTCTAGGAATTTATCTGCAAATTCAACAGCATGGTTCTAGAGGACCAATTCACCATTATTTATGATGTGCCCAAGATACTTTATCTCTGTTTTGAATAGTTCTAGTTTCTTTTTTGAAAATACTAATCCATCCTTTTGGATAATCTGCAAGAACTTTCTGAGATGTTTGAAGTATTCTTCAACAGAGGAAGAAAATACTAGGATGTCATCAATATAAGCAATAAACCAATCAAAGTATTGTTTTAGCGCATCATCCATGACTCTCTGAAATTTGGAAGGGGCATTTCTCAATCCAAAGGGCATGACATTCCATTCATAGTGTCCTGCGGGAACACTGAAGGCAGTTTTGAACTTATCTTTTATGGCCACTTGCCAAAAACCTGATTTTAGATCAAACTTAGAGAAGATCTTTGCTCCAGCAATTCTAGTCACCAAACTGGAATTGATAGGGATAGGGTATGTTTCATCAGCCAATACCATATTCAAAGGTTTGTAGTTGATGACCAATCTAGGGATTCCTATTACTTGTTCAGAGTGCTTATTTACATAGAATCCGTAACAATTCCATGGACTAATAGATTCTCTGATAAGTCCTTTGTGGATTCGACCTTGTATTTCATCAGAGCAAACCTTTTTGTATTTTGTGTTCATAGGGATAGCTCTACTTTTGCACGATGTTCCTTCATATGAATCTTTGTAAGGAATTTCTACTTCATGCTTTTTATGGTGCCAAAATGCAATGGGATTTTCTGAGAATACCTTTGCTTCAAATTCTTTCTAGAGTTCTAAAATTTGTTGTTCTATATGGCTCTGGGCAATTTGATCTTTAATTATTAGCTTAGTCCTTTTTCCCTTCAACTCTTCTATTTTTAGTACTTTTTTCTGGACTTTGTGGATATGAGATGATATCCTGGGTATAGACACAAAAGGGAGTTGGATAGAGATCTTTGAAGTTTTGGTTGGGGAGGGAATACTGATGAAATAACCATGAGATTTATTGGGTAGTCTGGTGGAACCATGTGGCTCAACAGCAGCAAAGAAGGGAGTGCCAAGAATGCAGGCAACTGGGATTTTTGTTAACAAGAATTTTAAGGATAGATAATAATGTTGGAAACATAAAGTTGCTTCAGGTATTTCATAGAGTAGTTGAGTAGGTTGGTTTCCCAAACTGATAGCACTTTGTTGGGTCTTATGCCAAAATTGGACATGAATGATTTCTTTGTTTAGAAGATTTAGATCAGAACCAGTATCTAGTAAGGTTTTGAGCCGAAACCTTTTTCCCTTGATCATGATATCTAGAAGGACATGGAATTTTTGGTGTTCAATGGACAAGATTTGTTGCTTATCTTCTTTTATTGTGGCTTGTTTAATGTTTGTTTTTAGCTTGCTAATTTATTTGCCCAGATCAGATATGGATATAGTTTGGACAGGGCAGGAAACAAGTGGGGTGAGGATAGGTCATATGAGAAAAGGGGAAAGGATTTTTCTTGCTGACTGGTTTCTGCAAAATGTGGCACGAAATTCTTGTTGTGCTTTCCACTCGTAAAAGGAAATCCAGACATCCTTTTCTTTCATATAATTTTTCCATGCTATTGACAAATCTATTTTTTCTTTGTCTGGTGTAGATTTTGAGAATTGCTCACTAGGATGAGTAAAGAGATCCCAATTTAGCATGAGTTTTATCCAATCTTCTTTTACATTCTTTTTCTTTCACCCTCTCAATAGGGTAAGGATTTTTCTTATTTCTGGTATTGTCGGTCTTTTTAAATCCTCTGGAATAGAATGGCAAGGGGAAATGTATAGGTTGGGAGAAGGAGAGGTTATCAGTAGCATGTGATTTTCATGGGGAAAAGGAATTTATGAACATTGAGGGTGTGGACAAGGATCTTTTGTCGTAGAGCTGGGAGGAGGAAAGTTTGTTCTTGGATTATGGAATTGGTGTTCAAATTGGATTTGGTTGTCTTCACAGAGGCTTCCTCCGACGGAGAATGAGGCTTCCTCTTCCTATGTTTATTAAAATTCATTAAATGGAATATCTTGTAAATTCATTAAATGAAGTTATATTGAAGTTTATTTTGTAAATTCATTCAAAATATCTTGTAAATTCAGAAAAATGAGAGTTATAATTATTTTAGAATCAGAATATCTTGTAAATTCATTAAATGAAGTTATACATTTATTTCAGAATCAGAATATCTTGTAAATTCATTAAATGAAGTTATACATTTATTTCAAAATATCTTGTGAATTCATTAAATGAAGTTATATTTATGGAAAAAAAAAATGGAGGATTGGATTTCCAAAAAAGTTATATTTCCAAAAACAAATTAGAATCAGAATATCTTTTAAATTCATTAAATGAAGCTATACATTTATTTATGAATTCATTAAATGAAGTTATATTTATGGAAAAAAAAATGGAGGATTGGATTTCCAAAAAAGTTATATTTCCAAAAAATATATATATATATATATATATATATTTCAAAATGAAGTTATATTTATTTCAGAATATCTTGTGAATTCATTAAATGAAATTAAATTCATTTCAATGAAGTTTATTCTTGTAAATTCATTCAGAATATCTTGTAAATTCATTCATAATAATCAGAATATTTTGTGAATTCATTAAATGAGTTAAAGAAGTTATATTTATTTCAGAATCAGAATATCTTGTGAATTCATTAAATGAGTTATATTTATTTCAGAATATATTGTGAATTCAAATCATTAAATGAGTTATATTTATTTCAGAATATCGTGTGAATTCATTAAGTGAGTTATATTTATTTCAGAATATCTTGCGAATCAAAATATTTTGTGAATTCATTAAATGAGTTAAAGAAGTTATATTTATTTCAGAATCAAAATATCTTGTGAATTCACTAAATGAGTTATATTTATTTCAGAATCGGAATATCTTTTAAATTCATTAAATGAAGTTATATTTATTTCAGAATATCTTATGAATTCATTAAATGAAGTTATATTTATGGAATTTTAAATTTATTAAATGAAGTTATATTTATTTCAAAATATCTTATGAATTCATTAAATGAAGTTATATTTATGGAAAAAAATGGAGGATATCTTGTAAATTCATTAAATGAAGTTATATTTATTTCATTAAATGAAGTTATATTTATTTCAGAATAGCTTGTAAATTTATTAAATGAAGTTATATTTCCAAAAAAAAAGAAATGGGGAATGAAGTTATATTTATTTCAGAATATCATGTATATTCATTAAATGAAATTAGATTTCAAAAAATAAATGGAGAATTGGATTTCCAATTCTCCAAAGTATAAATGGAGAATTGGATTTCCAATTCTCCAGAGTAGAGTATGAAGGTCTCCACACATTTCAAAGTATTCCAAAAAGAAATGGAGGATTGGATTTCCAAATTCCAAAGTGTTAGATTTCCAAAAAGAAATGGAGGATTGGATTTCCAAATTCCAAAGAGATTTCAAATTCTTCAAAGTAGAGTATGAAGGTCTCCACACATTCCAAAGTAGAGTATGAAGGTCTACACACATTCCAAAAACATTCCAAAATAGAGTATGAAATTCTTCAAAGTAATGAAGGTCTACACACATTCCAAAAACATTCCAAAATAGAGTATGAAATTCTTCAAAGTAAAGTATGAAGGTCTCCACACATTCCAAAGTAGAGTATGAAAAGAAATGGAGGATTGGATTTCCAAATTTCAAAGAGATTTCAAATTCTTCAAAGTAGAGTATGAAGGTCTCCACACATTCCAAAGTAAAGTGTGAAGGTCTACACACAATCCAAAAACATTCCAAAATAGAGTATGAAATTATTCAAAGTAAAGTAAGAAGGTCTCCACACATTCCAAAGTAGAGTATGAAGGTCTTCAAAAGCATTCCAAAGTATAGTATGAAGGTCTCCACACATTCCAAAATAAGAGATTTCAAATTCTTCAAAACATTCCAAAGTAGAGTATGAAGGTCTCCACACATTCCAAAATAAGAGATTTTAAATTCTTCAAAACATTCCAAAGTAGAGTATAAAAGTCTCCACACATTCCAAAAAAGAGATTTCAAATTCTTCAAAACATTCCAAAGTAGAGTATGAAGGTCTCCACACTTTCCAAAATAAGAGATTTCAAATTCTTCAAAGTAAAGTAGAGTTCCAAAATAAGAGATTTCAAATTCTTCAAAACATTCCAAAGTGGAGTATGAAGGTCTCCACACATTCCAAAAGAAGAGATTTCAAATTCTTCAAAACATTCCAAAGTAGAGTATGAAGGTCTCCACACATTCCAAAATAAGAGATTTCAAATTCTTCAAAGTAAAGTAGAGTATGAAGGTCTCCACATATTCCAAAAAAATAAGAGATTCCAAATTCTTCAAAACATTCCAAAGTAGAGTATGAAGGTCTCCACACATTCCAAAATAAGAGATTTCAAATTCTTCAAAGTAAAGTAGAGTATGAAGGTCTCCACATATTCCAAAAACATTCCAAATTAGAGTATGAAGTTCTTCACACATTCCAAAACAAGAGATTTCAAATTCTTCAAATTAGAGTATGAAGGTCTCCACACATTCCTTCCAAAGTAGAGTATGAAGGTCTCCACACATTCCTTCCAAAGTAGAGTATGAAGGTCTCCACACATTCCAAAATAAGAGATTTCAAATTCTTCAAAGGTCTCCACACATTCCAAAAACATTCCAAAATAAGAGATTTCATATTCTTCAAAGTAGAGTATTCCAATCCACATTCCAAAAACATTCCAAAATAAGAGATTTCATATTCTTCAAAGTAGAGTATTCCAAAATAAGAGATTTCATATTCTTCACACATTCCAAAATAAGAGATTTCAAATTCTTCAAAGTAGAGTATGAAGGTCTCCACAAATTCCAAAATAAGAGATTTCAAATTCTTCACACATTCCAAAATAAGAGATTTCAAATTCTTCCAAAGTAGAGTATGAAGGTCTCCACACATTCCAAAATAAGAGATTTCAAATTCTTCAAAGGTCTCCACACATTCCAAAAACATTTCAAAATAAGAGATTTCATATTCTTCAAAGTAGAGTATTCCAATCCACACATTCCAAAAACATTCCAAAATAAGATATTTCATATTCTTCAAAGTAGAATATGAAGGTCTCCACACATTCCAAAGTAGAGTATGAAGGTATCCACACATTCCAAAAACATTCCAAAGTAGAGTATGAAGGTCTCCACACATTCCAAAAACATTCCAAAGTAGAGTATGAAGGTCTCCACACATTCCAAAATAGAGTAGAAAGGTCTCCACACATTCTAAAACAAAATACATTCCAAAATAAAGTATGAAGGTCTCCACACATTTCAAAATACATTCCAAAAAAAAATACAAATACATTCCAAAATAGACTATTCCAAAATACATTCCAAAATAGACTATTCCAAAATACATTCCAAAACAAAATAAAAATGCATTCCAAAATAGAGTATGAAGGTATCCACACATTCCAAAATAAAATATATAGATAGAGTAATGTGAGTATGAAGGTCTCCACACATTCCAAAATAGAGTATGAACACACATTCCAAAATAGAGTATGAAGCTCTCCACACCTTCCTTCCCAAAATCCAAAATAGAGTGTGAACACACATTCCAAAATAGAGTATGAAGGTCTCCACACCTTCCTTCCCAAAATAGAGATTCCTTCCCAAAATAGAGTATGAAGGTCTCCACACCTTCCTTCCAAAATAGAGTATGAAGGTATCCACACATTCCAAAACAAAATACATTCCAAAATAAAGTACACCTTCCAAAATAGAGTATGAATGTCTCCACACATGCCAAAACAAAATACATTCCAAAATAGAGTACACCTTCTGTCTCCACACATTCCAAAACAAAATACATTCCAAAATAGAGTACACCTTATGTCTCCACACATTACAAAACAAAATACATTCCAAAATAGAGTACACCTTCCAAAATAGAGTATGAAAGTCTCCACACATTACAAAACAAAATACATTCCAAAATAGAGTACACCTTCCAAAATAGAGTATGAAAGTCTCCACACATTCCAAAACAAAATACATTCCAAAATAGAGTACACCTTCCAAAATAGAGTATGAAAGTCTCCACACATTCCAAAATAGAGTACACCTTCCAAAATAGAGTATGAAAGTCTCCACACATTCCAAAACAAAATACATACCAAAATAGAGTACACCTTCCAAAATACAAAATACATTCCAAAATAGTGTACACCTTCCAAAATACAAAATACATTCCAAAATAGAGTACACCTTCCAAAATACAAAATACATTCCAAAATAGAGTACACCTTCCAAAATAGAGTATGAAGGTCTCCACACACTCCAAAACAAAATACATTTCAAAATAGAGTATGAAGGTTTCCACACATTTCAAAATAGAGTATGAAGGTCTCCACACATTCCAAAATAGAGTAATAAAATAGAATAATGTTAGTATGAAGGTCTCCACACATTCAAAAATACATTCCAAAATAGAGTATGAAGGTCTCCACACATTCCAAAATAGAGTCATGTGAGTATGAAGGTCTCCATTCCAAAATATTCCAAAATAGAGTCATGTGAATATGAAGGTCTCCATTCCAAAATAAAGTAAAAAATAGAGTCATATGAGTATGAAGGTCTCCACACATTCCAAAATAGAGTCATGTGAGTATGAAGGTATCCATTCCAAAATAGAGTCATGTGAGTATGAAGGTCTCCACACATTCCAAAATAGATTCATGTGAGTATGAAGGTCTCCATTTCAAAATAGATTCATGTGAGTATGAAGGTCTCCACACTGAGTCATGTGAGTATGAAGGTCTCCACACTGAGTCATGTGAGTATGAAGGTTCCAAAATAGAGTATGAAGGTTTCAAAATAGATTATGAAGGTCTCCACGCTGTGTCATGTGAGTATGAAGGTTTCAATATTTATGTGAGTATGAAGGTTCCAAAATAGAGTATGAAGGTCTCCACACTGAGTCATGTGAGTATGAAGGTTCCAAGAAGGTTCCAAAATATAGTATGAAGGTATCCACACCACACACCACACTGATTCAATTCCAAAATAGAGTATGAAAGTCTCCACACTAGGTCTCCACATTGAGTCATGTGAGTATGAAGGTTTCAAAATATAAAAGTATAAAGGTTTAAAAATAGAGTATGAAGGTCTCCACACTACACTAAGTCATGTGAGTATTGATTCATTTGAGTATGAAGGTCTCCACACCACACTGAGTCATGTGAGTATGAAGGTCTCCACACCACACTGATATGAATTCCAAAATAGAGTATGAAGGTCTCCACACTGAGTCATGTGAGTATGAAGGTTTCAAAATAGAGTATGAAGGTCTCCACACCACATTGAGTCATGTGAGTATGAAGGTATCCACACCAAATTCCAAAATAGACACCAAATTACACACTAAGTCATGTGAGTCCAAATTCATGTGAGTCCAAACTCCAAAATAGACACCAAATTCCACACTGAGTCATGTGAAATTCCACATTGAGTCATGTGAGTATGAAGGTATCCACACCAAAAATTCCAAAATAGAGTATGAAGGTATCCACCCACCAAATTCCAAAATAAAGTATGAAGGTCTCCAAACACCAAATTCCAAAATAGAGTATGAAGGTCTCCACATTGATTCATGTGAGTATGAAGGTCTCCACACCAAATTACACACTGAGTCATGTGAGTCCAAATTCCAAAATAGACACCAAATTCCACACTGAGTCATGTGAGTATGAAGGTCTCCACACCAAATTCCAAAATAGAGTATGGAGGTCTCCACACTGAGTCATGTGAAATAGAGTATGAACCAAAATAGACACCAAATTCCAAAATAGAGTATGAAGGTCTCCACATTGAGTCATGTGAAATAGATTATGAAGGTCTCCACATTGAGTCATGTGATTATGAAGGTATCCACACCAAATTCCACACTAAGTCATGTGAGTACCACACTGAGTCATGTGAAATAGAGTATGAACCAAAATAGACACCAAATTTCAAAATAGAGTATGAACGTCCCCAATCATGTGAAATAGAGTATGAAGGTATCCACACTCAGTCATGTGAGTAGAGTATGAAGGTCTTCAATCATTTGAAATAGAGTATGAAGGTATCCACACTCATTTATGTGAGTATGAAGGTATCCACAAGAAATTCCACACCGAGTCATGCGAGTATGAAGGTCTCCACACCAAATTCCAAAATAGAGTATGAAGGTCTCCACCAAATTCTCAAAATAGAGTCTCCACCAAATTCCAAAATAGAGTATGAAGGTCTCCACACCAAATCCAAAAATACTAAAATAGATACCAAATTCCAAAATAGAGACTCCCAAAATAGACACCAAATTCTAAAATAGAGTCTCACAGTGAGTCATGTGAGTAAATAGAGTCTCCACAAATACCAAAATAGACACCAAATTCCAAAATAGAGTCTCCCAAAATAGACACCAAATTTCAAAATAGATTCTCCACACTGAGTCATGTGAGTAAATAGAGTCTCCAAAAAATAGATTATCCACACTATAGAGTCTCCACACTGATTCATGTGAGTAAATAGAGTCTCCACATTGAGTCATGTGAGTATGAAGTTCTCTACACCAAATTCCAAAATATAAAAATAGAGTATGAAGGTCTTCACACCAAATTCCCAAATTCCAAAATATAGTATGAATTTCTCCACACTGAGTCATGTGAGTAAATAGAGTCTTCACACAGTGAGTCATGTGAGTATGAAGGTCTCCACACCAAATTCCAAAATAGAGTATGAAGGTCTCCACACCAAATTCCAAAATTCCAAAATAGAGTATGAATGTCTCCACACCAAATTCCAAAATAGAGTATGAACATCTCCACACCAAATTCCAAAATAGAGTATGAAGGTATCCACACTGAGTCATGTGAGTATGAAGGTATCCACACTGAATCATGTGAGTATGAAGGTTTCCACACCCAATTCCAAAATAGAGTATGAAGGTCTCCACACTGAGTCATGTGAGTATGAAGGTTTCCACACCAAATTGAAAAATAGAGTATGAAGGTCTCCACACTGAGTCATGTGAGTATGAAGGTCTCCACAACAAATTCCAAAATAGAGTATGAAGGTCTCCACATCGATTTCCAAAATAGAGTATGAAGGTCTCCACACTGAGTCATCTGAGTCATGTATGAAGGTCTCCACACCAAATTCCAAAATAAAGTATGAAGGTATCCACGCTGAGTCATTTCAAAGAGATTCCAAATTCCAAAGTATTCAAAGTAGAGTCCAAAATAGAGTATGAAGGTCTCCACACTGAGTCCTAATTCCAAAGTATTCCAAAGTATAATCCAAAATAAAATAGAGTATGAAGGTCTCCACATTGATTCATGTCAAAGAGATTCCAAATTCCAAAGTATTCAAAGTAGAGTCCAAAATAGAGTATGAAGGTCTCCATACTGAGTCCAAATTCTAAAGTATTCCAAAGTAGATTCCAAAATAAAATAGAGTATGAAGGTCTCCACAGAGATTCCAAATTCCAAAATATTCCAAAGTAGATTCCAAAATAGAGTATGCATGTCTCCACACTGAGTCCAAATACTGGGTCCAAATTCCAAAGTATTCCAAAGTAGACTCCAAAACAAAATAGAGTATGGGGATTCCAAATTCCAAAGTATTCAAAGTAGAGTAAAATAGAGTATGAAGGTCTCCACACTGAGTCCAAATTCCAAAGTATTCCAAAGTAGAGTCCAAAATAAAATAGATTATGAAGGTCTCCACAGAGATTCCAAATTCCAAAGTATTCCAAAGTAGAGTCCAAAATAGAGTATGAAGGTCTCCACACTGAGTCCAAATTCCAAAGTATTCCAAAGTAGAGTCCAAAATAAAATAGAGTATGAAGGTATCCATAGAGATTCCAAATTCCAAAGTATTCCAAAGTAGAGTCCAAAATAGAGTATGAAGGTCTCCACACTGAGTCCAAATACTAAGTCCAAATTCCAGAGTATTCCAAAGTAGAGTCCAAAAAAAAATAGAGTATGAAGGTCTCCACACTAGGTCATGTCAAAGACTGAGTCATGTCAAAGAGATTCCAAATTCTAAAGTATTCCAAAGTAGAGTATGAAGGTATCCACACTGAGTAATGTCAAAGATATTCCAAATTAAAAAGTAGAGTATGAAGGTCCCCACACCAAATTCCACACTAAGTCATGTCAAAGAGATTCCAAATTCCAAAGTATTCCAAAGTAGGGTGTGAAGGTCTCCACACTGAGTCATGTCAAAGAGATTCCAAATTACAAAGTAGAGTATGAAGGTATCCACACCAAATTCCAAAATATAGTATGAAGGTCTCCACAATATATGTCAAAGAGATTCCAAATTCACACTAATTCATGTCAAAGAGATTCCAAATTCCAAAGTGTTCCAAATTCCAAAGTAGAGTATGAAGGTCCACACTAAATTCCACATTGAGTCATGTCAAAGAGATTCCAAATTCCAAAGTAGAGTATGAAGGTCTCCACACCAAATTCCAAAATAGAGTATGAAGGTCTCACACTTAATTCATGTCATGTAAAAGAGATTCCAAATTCCAAAACACTAAGTCATGTGAAAGAGATTCCAAATTCCAAAACATTGTGAAAGAGATTCCAAATTCCAAAACACTGTGAAAGAAGGTCTCCACACTTTTCATGTGAAAGAGATTCCAAATTCCAAAACACTTGCTCATGTGAAAGAGATTCCAAATTCCAAAACACTTAGTACTTAGTCATGTGAAAGAGATTCCAAATTCCAAAACACTTACTCATGTGAAAGAGATTCCAAATTCCAAAACACTTACTATGAAGGTCTACACACTTAGTCATGTCATAACATAATGTGAATATTCCAAAATGTCTCCAAAATTAGTCATGTCATAAAATAATGTGAACATTCCAAAGCACTTAGTCATGTCAAAGAGATTCCAAATTCCAAAACACTTAGTATGAAGGTCTCCACACTTAGTCATGTCATAACATAATGTGAACATTCCAAAACACTTAGTCACTTAGTCATGTCTTAGTCATGTCATAACATAATGTGAACATTCCAAAATACTTAGTAATGTCAAAGAGACTCCAAATTCCAAAACACTTATTCATGTCAAAGAGATTCCAAATTCCAGGAGATTCCAAATTCCAAATTACAAAATATTGTTCACATTATGAACAAAGAGATTTCAAATTCCAAGAGATTCCAATAGAGTATGAGATTCCAATACTATTCACATTATGAACAAAGAGATTTCAACATTATGAACAAAGAGATTTCAAATTCCAAGAGATTACAATAGAGTATGTAGGTTTCCCATGATCCACTGGGCCACCTCCCAATTCAGACCAATTTGAATCAACGCCAACCTGAGGAAATTCAAATTGACTCTATCATAGGCTTTCTTTAATTCTAGCTTCAAGATCAATGTTTTCATCTTTTTAGTTTTTTCTTAATCCATGCATTCTTGAGAAAGACCTACAACATCATAAATTAACATGTCTTTCAAGAAACCAAATTGTTACTCTGAGATACAAGAGGCCAATTTGTATTTTAACCTAGAATCAATTACTTTTGAAATAAATTTATAAATAAAATTGCATAATGAAATAGGTCTATAATCAATGAAGGAAACAGGTTTTGATTATTTTGGAACAAGTTCCATAAAAGTAGCATTCAAATAATCACTTGCCCTTCCAGTAGTCCTTGACTCCTCTACTGCAACCAGTAGGTCACTACCCATTAAATCAAATAAATGATGGAACAGTTCATGAGTCCATCCATGAGGGCCAGGGATTTTTTCCTTTGGCATAAGCTCCAAAAAATTTTCAACTTCCTGAAGGGTAAGCTACCTACCCAAGTCATTGCTTTCTTCATCCAAAAAAAAATGTGGAACTTATTTTGTCACTTGGAGATATGTAAGTGTGTATTCCTTCTCCTTTTATTTATAGAGAAACTTGAAATAATTAAAAGTTTTTTCCCCTATATCACCCTGAGTTAACTGTATGGTACCTTCCAAATCCTCAATATCCCAAATAGTATTAATTTTCCTATGGTGCTCAGTATATTTGTGAAAAAAAATTGTGTTTTTATCACCACTTTTTAACCAAACAGCCCTGCTCTTAAGGCGCCAAGATTCTTCTTCAAGTTTTAGAATATCATCTTTCCTCTTTTCATAAGATAAAATTAATTCCTTATCTTCTTGAGAAAATATTTGTGAAGGACACCTAAATTAAACGTCATCCAATTTTTGTTCAAGATCCTAAAGTTCCACTTGAAACTTCTTTATTTTCTCTTTATGTCAATTAATCACTTCATCTTTCAATTTATTAATCTTAGCCACAAAAAAATTCATAGTTGAAGAGTCATTCCAAACCTCCATTGACTTCCACATTGTGTGCACCAACAAATTGAAATCGAGCTCCAATAGCCACGCATGATTAAACTTGAAAGGATAGTGATTCATTTCCCTTAAATCGTCAAATTGCAAGAAAACCAGATTATGATCAATTAAAAAGGAGTTAATAACCCAGGATCTGCACCTACCCATACTTCCCAACTAAACTTCATTCATAAAGAACATGTATAATCTCTTACAAATTCCATCAGAACCAAAGTGTTCATTCCTCCAAGTTGGACTCATAGTGCTTGGAAGGATATCCACTCTAGACCAGCTGATGCGAACATAGAGGAGAAAAAATCAGCGAAAGGATCCATTCTTGCATGGGCCCCCCAAATCTCCCTTGATGATAATGTAAGATTGATATCTCCACCTATAATTAAACCATCTTCCCTTAAAAAACCACAAGCCTCCAGAAGTTTCCAGAAAGAAGCCTTGTCTTTGTAACATCCATAACAATTCAACAGCTTAACTGACCTAGAAATTTCTTTAAGGTGACCTTCCAGTAAGATACCTGCACTAGTTCTGAATGCTTGAATACCAGCTTTCACTAGGTTCCAACCTGAAATCAAACCCCTAGAAAGACCAATTGAATCCAAAGAAACACAATCCCAGTTAGGGCAACACTTCAGAAAGAAATCATTAGCTTTCCCGCAATCCACCATTATTTCTTGAAAGAAAACAATATCGAGGTTGTTATTCCTGATATTAATCCTAAGGCTCAAAGAGTAATGTCAGGCATCGGGAATGTTTAAAGAGAATGTTTTGAATGAGTGTTTTTCCTACCTCTAGTTATATAAGAAATGATCCTTAAACAAAATTAATAATAGAACATTACAGAGGTTGTATTCTGTTGTCTGCCCAACAATTATAATATCAAATGGTGTGAAGGAAAGTTACAAAACTGTTAAACAAAGATAAGCATCAATTGTGGATGAGTCTCACCTTGTTTGCAGTGGAAGAAAAGTAGAAAGTACACCCTTGAACCAGATATGAAATGTAGTAATTCACGCAGCTTGCAGGTCTTGTTTTACTTACAGTAAATACAAGGGAAAAATTGCTTACCTAATGAATTGTTGATGAAATATGATCACAATAGTTGTAATACTAAATTGCAATCAATTGATTTTCAAGGAATTACATAAAGAAATTTGGAGAAATGAAAATACAAAGGAAACACATAAGTCAATCTGAACAAAAATTAAAATCCATGTCCACACTTGTATTAATACTCACAAAAAGGAGCGTTTCTCTATTACATCTAGCAAGAAGCAGCCTTGAATAGATATTGAATCTATGTACTTATACAAAATCTACCACAACTCAAAACGGTTGGACCTCTTACAATATTTAATTAAAATAACATATATCTGGATAAGACAATAGTGTGTAAAAATTTGATGAGCTTCATTGGCATTCTCCTCTGTCTCTTCATCTGCTGGTAGAAACACCTATTTTCCTTAGTTCTTCAGGCTGACACGGATTTTGTATGGCCACCTTAATAATTTAGCATATTGTCTTGTTCGTTTTAGTTTTGTTTCCATATGTCCCTCCATATATGTTCAGCAATGCAATGAAACATAGTTGAGATCGGGGAGGAAGGATAATCGAATGAGTAGCATTGCATGGCTCATCAAGGAATGTATAACAGGAACAGGAAAAAGTAATTGTTTGTGGAAAGAATGATAATGGAACAAGTGTATGATGGTGAATTAGGGATAAGTGGAGATTAGAATGTGAGTGAATTAAATAAGTGGTTGTAGGAAGGCGAAATGTAGGGAGGGCAAAAGGAAAGGGCATTGTGTATTTTTTCTTACTTGCTCCCAGTTATGCTTGCTTTTCCATTTTCAATACATTGGTTGCATCTATCCAATAATTCCACCACGAACCTTGAGGGCTCAATTGTTTCATTTATCTCGAAAGTGAATAATTTCCTTTCTACCTGAGGCAGATTTTCTTGGATCCTTTTTACTTCTTGAGTTGTGGCCTGAAACTGTGAGCTTGGACTCACTAGCCATTTATTTATTTTAAGAATATCAATCTGGCTCATTTCCTGAATGGCTGCCAGATTTTCTTCTTTGCTCTTTCTGGAATTTTGTTGGTTCATATCTATATCAATTTCCCCAGGGATTCTGAGATATTACTTCCCTAAAAATAAATTAGCTTATTGTCTAATGATGAAAATGCTTCCAGGCAAGCGTCCTTTACCTCCCTGGAAAATATTTTTCTCTCTGCCAAATTTGTTTCCCAGACCTTTAGGGCCATATCACCTCTTAATTGTTCAAAAGGAGAGAGCAGGGGAAAATCAGGGAAATTATCTTTATGCACCAATATGATGGCTTCTTGAAACTTATCTTGGGTTGAGCGGGCTTCTCTTTCCTTGACATATATTTCCTTAAGAGAAAGATCTACTACCTGGTAGCACTTTTGGATGGCATCTACCTTCAGAAAAAGGTCCTATTGGGCAATTTCCAGCTTCTCATTTATTTCCAGTGCTTGAGTTTGGAAGGTCAAGATATCTATCAAGGTACCTTGGGTTAGGTCCAATATAGCTTGCAATTGTTCTATTAATTCATCATGTTGAGTGACCAGTCCTTGGTTGGTTTTTGAACTCTAATGGAGATCCTCAAGGTTGGTCTAAAGTTGTTGGATTTGTTGTCGATCATGACCTCTGATTTGCTCGAAGTCTTGACTCATCTTGTTCCTGATATTTTGTTTCATGGCATGTATATGACTTTGTAATTACTCTACCAATAGGCACTTATGTCGCAGTTGTTCAACCAAATTGTCCACAAACCATTGATTGGCAGTGGAAAAAGCACCTAACAAACCTGCAACTTCCTTTGCAAATTCTGGATCATATTGGTCATTCTCGTCGTACACCATCCTCTGCCTTTTAATTATCACCCCATATTTCTAGTGTGATTCCCTTTTCATGATGGCTTTTTGTTTTCTACTAAAAAATAAATCTGAAGGAAGCATTTCTTCGGGCGAGATGGGGGTAAGATCATCTACAAAAACAATTTTGGAATTAGGATTTTCGAAGCTGTATTGCAAAGGTGTCAATGATATAATAATGGGAGTAGAAATCTCTGTGGACTGTTGTTGTTATGTTGTATTTGAGGTGCCAGGAGGGGTAGTTGGTGACGAAGGAGGCACATTGTGTCCCTACTTTAGGAAAGCTTTGATTTGAGCTATTGTCTAAGGGCTCAGTTGGACTGACAATGATGCTTCTAATTTTTGTGTTAACACCTTTGAGCTCTTCAGGGTTTCCTCAACTTTATGTTTACCAAAGTGACTCGATTCAGAACCTGTAGGCCTGGATTTCTGAGAAGGGGGAGTGGCTATTTTCTCTCCTTGTAGTACCTTTGGTAGACTATTTTGCCTGTGCTTTTGAAAACTGATAAAACCAGCTTGTTGATCCGAGGACAGGGTTTGGAATTTGTCCTGAACCTCCTCATAAGATCTAACTCCCTTGAATATTTCATCATACGAAGAGTTTTCATGCATTTATTGTTTCATGTTGAACTGGGTTGGGTGGTTTTCCACAATCTTACATGGATCATGTCTCTTGAACTCGATGTCAACCAATTTGACATCCTCTAGGGCCACAGCTTCAACTTTGGAATGACCGAAATCTAATAATGAAAACATGCCAACCTGAATAGGGAAAGTTGGCCAAACCTTTTTCTGAGTTGCCTTCATCTCCTTGTTAATGCCTCCTATCACTGTTTGGTACACCACTTCTCTGCATACTAGCTGGTCGGGTAAAAATCGTGGGAGAACATGAGGAGGAACCGAGCACCCAAAAACTTTGATGTAGGAGAAGTTCTCCTCAATAAACCAATCTGCTAGCTTACCTAGGTTTCCCATAATCTTGTCTGAAATCCGAGGAGGTGGGTGATCATACAGAGCTATATGAATAGGAACCACAACATTGTGATAGATTTCATAAAATAAATCCTTGGCTTTCTCTTCCCATAGCTTGGAATGGTAGAAATGAATGGGCTCGGCATTGGCCGGGGTCCAACTCCAATTCATCAATGGAAAAGGTGTCATGAAACATATAGCCTCCATGATATATGCCAACATGTAAAAGGGGAAAGGTTTTCCTTTTGACTTCACTGTTTTATATTCAGCAATCCCCTTGGCCAAGTTATCGGACAACATTTTGGCCCAATTAAAAGTGAAACCCTCTACTACCTCGTGCATGATGGATACCCATTCAACCAATAAATGTGTAGGGATCTTATTCCCAAACAATTGACATATAATCATGGATACATACACCATATGAGCGTCCAAAGATGTTGTGGCATATATACCATGAGCATCGGTTCTGAATCTCTCCGGGTGTCCCCACCAAGACTTGATTATATCATGACAAATCCTGGTGTGTTGGACGCATTCCTTTTGCTTGAACTCTGGAATGAATGCATCATTGTATGTATATCTAGGATTAGGGGAGAGTTTATACATTACTTGCAGATTTTCTGGTCATAAAGATACGATGATAACCTTTGATGGTTGACGATGATCCTGGTCTGGATGTCAACATGTTCCAAGGCCCAACTTATCATGTCGTTATAAGGCATAAGTCTTGGTTGTGCAGCTATCTTGTGTAGCTTTGATTGTGCTATGTGTCTGATTTTGGTTGCATAAGTGTCATCCTCTTCTTCGGAGGAGTCCTCTGGACAATTGTTGATTTCACGTTCCAGAATCTTGAACACTTGCATCCAAGTTTTAACGGTGTTTGTGTCTCACGACATGGTATCCAACAGAATGTATGCATTCGGGTTCAAATCCTCACCCGCCGCATCAGGATTTTTCGTCATCTTTCATGGTGCCATAATCTCTAAGAGAATAGAGTGAGGTTACTTGTTGCAGAGAAAATCTGTGAGTCGTTCAAAGAGATAGAATTGTTAATTTGTGAGACGTGAAAATGAATTCAAAATTGAAGTGCTTTTATTCGAACTAGATTCATTGATTTTCGTATAGCTTCACTGATGGAAGATTTATTAGCGTTGATGGAAAAGTCTACCTGGTGATCTGCAATCCGCGTTTGAATCGTTATCCTTAATTATTCATAAATTCCATCAACACTTTGATGGTTCACGTTCGGGAGTTTTAGATGTGACAAAGTGGGAACCTCCTGAATCCTGAATCCGCGAAAAGATTAATCTTTGAATAATCGCTTGTAAAAATTTAATTAATCGTGTTTAAGATGGTGTGTTAACTTCAAGTGTTTCAGGAGTTCAGACATCAGGGACTTTTAATGTATCTCGAGATGAACTTCCTGAAACCCAAAATTGCGAAGCAATTAATTATCTAGTAATTGGTTTTAAATCCTAATTAATTGCATTTAACTTGAAGAATTTCGGAAGTTCGGACTTCGGAATTTTAGAATACATTTCAAGGGAAACCTCTGAAATCTGAACTACAAAGTCATTAATTATCGCTTGATCATGATTAACTTAATTATTCAACGTTTAATACTTCCACATTTTGATATTTCGGTGATTCGTGAATTCATTCTTTGTTAAATTCTCGAAGGATCATCTCCCACAGTGACGTGTTATAGACTAGGTCATTCTGACATGTCGAGAAAAGGGATGTGCAACGTGTCAACTTAGGAAAGACTCAAAAGGTACATGTGTCCTACGACTTGTGCCTTTAAAAAGGTTTAGGAAAAGTTGTGATCAAACACCTTTGGGTTTCGGAGTTTCGTAATTTTTATTGTTAAGACTTATTGAAACATCTGAAGCGCGGAGCTCCGAAGCGACTGTTATATATTTACCTCTTTAAAATTCAAGCAGATCCAAAACTCCGGAGGTATTAGGATCGTTCGATCAAAAGGAAAAACTCATCAACAGCAGATATCGTGTGCGCCTTATTATTAACCAACCAGAAAATGAATTTGATTTAAATTTAAAATGTCATTTACCAATTTTTCATTTTTGTTGGGTAGAATTATATTTTTATGAGGTAAAAAGTATAAGGCTCAAAAGTTCAGAATTGTATGTGTTCCAATAGGGGATAACTAAATCTATTAACCTTTTAAGGGTTAACAGTTTTGGGGAACCCCCCACCCCTCACAGGTTGTAAGATAAGATTATCATTAAGGAACCCCCATATCGGGCATCTGAGCTCTAAGTTCCCTTGGGGAAAGAAGAGGTTCAATTTGTGAAAACACATTAGATGGGTAAGGATTATCAATCGAAGGATTAAAAGGTGTCGAATCTCCTTCAATAGCACCAGAATACTTCCTAGAGAATTTCTTCACATATTTATTCCTAATCGTTACATTGGACTTGTCACCAACTCCTTTAAATGCCTCCACACTATTGTAAACTTGAAGGGGGATTTTGATAAGAATTCTTTGTAAGAAGGAGAACTATTATCCTTACCCTGAGATCCTAAAACACATAGACCTTTTTCAATCCTAATTCCACCTGAGTGAGGGTCAGGAACATTATTTCCCTTCATAACAAAATCCATATACCTATCCTCAGACCCTGAAGAGCACCCTAAGGATTTCAACCTCAAACCCTCATCAATAACTTGGTGACAAGCTTCCCCCTTAGGGGAAACATCATTTGGGAAAACCCTAGGAATTTGAGGACTCTCAGGTAAAGAAACATCCATCACCCTATCCTTCAATTGATCCCCAGGAGGAGGTTTCTCAAATTTATTCAACACCAGTTCCCAAGAACTACCAAAAATCTCCACAATCCAATCTTCATGTTTTATAAGAGAATAGATATGACTCTTCAATAAAGTGTTTAAAAAGAGGGATAAAAATTATGCAGCTTACCAATAAAAGAGTCTCGATCAAAACAACAGGGAATACAAGATTCAATATGAGTATGGGAAATTGTCTCCAATGGATTGACACTTTCTCATTCCAAATCCACCAGCTCCTTTACCAAACTTGGACAATTCGCTTTCAAATTCCTTGTTTTTCTACAAGAATGACAACGAAATGGCTCCCTCCAAAAAACCAAAGTTTGAATGAAATAGCTATCTTCAAAAAATGATTTCAATTCATGAAGCCTTAATTCCATGTCTACCTCCACTGAGATTCATACCAGTCTTTTATTATTCCATCTATATGTCTTTTCATCAAAATACACAAATTTCTCAATTGTATTAGCTATTTCCACAAAAACCCTTGTCACCCATAATTCAATAGGGAAGTCTGGAAGGAGCATCCATACATAGCGCTTCGAAAAAGACTTTGAAAAAGGATTAAATCATGTCTTCCATATATTAATCATTTAAACCCCTCTACCAATAATCCAGGGAACTTCAAGAATCTTTAATTGATCCTCCTCTAACAAGAAACGAAAACATATCCAATGATTTGAGACAAGACTAAATCGAGGGTAGTAACCCACCCTAGGCTTCCAAAAATCTTGAATCCATTGTTTTAATTGGGGATTTTTCATCATAGTATAAAAAAAAATACCTACTAGAGCCTTCGCAAACAGGGTTGCAACCCTATCCATTGTGATATCCTTTCCCAGAATGTACAAAGGCCTATTGCTTTTCACTTTCAAGATTTTTTGGTGACGATTAATCCTTGCAGACTCCCCCTTGACTCTATTCCTTCCAGTCCCTCCTCCCCATAATCCATCACCCTCATGGATAATTCACATAGGCCCTACCTTTTTCAATGGATTTTTTATTATTTTTAAACCCTACTCCCACCCTAGGATGATTAACCATAGTTTTCACTGAGCCTCCATCTCATCTAACCTTGACTCTCGTAGTAGCCCTAGTCTTTCTGTCAAAC
>JZKD02S0280434.1:63059-95669 GCA_000966675.3 Picea glauca
TATCTTTTAATTTGCATCTCACAAATTAATTTGACTAAGACCCATATTCGGCAATTTCTCCCCCTTAGGGCCTAGGGAAGAGAAACACTTGCCTTGGTACATAATTTAACACTTTCATATCTAAAGCTAGGAAAGCCAAAATTTAGTGCCACTAGTTCCTTTGGAAATAGTATGGATTGTAGTTTTTCAGGTAAAAATTTGAGAATCATATCATGCAAATTGGACACATGGAATTCCATACAAGTTCTCTCTCTAGAAAGGGCCAAAAATTAGCACGTTTTGGGAAAGTTACCATAACTTTCACTTGGAACATAAAATTTTGGTATAAATTGTGGCATTGTAGAGAATACATATCATAATACTACATGAAAAAAAATTGACTCAAAAGGGCCTAAATTTTAGAGATACATCAGGATAAATGTTTGCCAGCAAAATAGTCTCCAAATTAAGGTTTTAAAAGGTTGGGATTTGAGGGTTTGGGTTAGACCTCAATTAAGAATCAATGGAAATACCTAACTTTAGTGGAGATGAATGTAAATATGAAATAAATCCCATGGAATGGTTGAGGATGATAAATAAAACTAATTTGAGTCCTTTTGGGGCAGCTTTTTATTTTTAGGTTCAAGCTTCTAAGTGGTGGAAAATCCTTAATTAAGATACTAGATGAAACATCACATAGGAATTATTTGAAGAATTGTTCTCAAAAACATGGATCAAGGACTTAAAAATGGAAGTGATGCATAAAATTAAAGATGAGATAGAAGAAGAAAAGGAGGATATAAAGAAGAAGGTTGGTGAGCTATCTAAGATATGAGATCTTAATGAAGCACTCATTAAGGAGGTTCAAAAATTAAAACAGGGGAAGAGTAGCAAAGGGATATGGGAAAAGGATGAGTCAAGGGAAGAATTGAAAAATAAAGATGATTAAATATGTAGATTATGAAACCTTAATAAAAAAACTATTGGATGAGGTCAAGAGATTGAAAGAAGAAAAGAGGAATTGTCAAGATCGATAAAAAACAAGGATCTTGGATGAAGAGGCCACCAAAAGACTTGAAGAGGAAATTTATGGGAAGGTTGAGGAATCCCTAAATACTGATTAGGTAAAATTAGAAATTCAATCCAAAATTGAAGAAGGATATCATAGTTTGATAGATGGGGTAACATTGCAACTTCAAAAGGAGAAAGAAGACAAGATTCAACAAGGTCACCAAAAGAAACTTGAAGAATTTGAACTCCATACAGATGATGTACATGTCAAAAATGACAGTATTATCTCCAAGGATAAAGTAACCAAAGACCGAACATAGAGATTAGAGGATTTTGTTATCTCTTAAAAGAAGATAGAGGAAATGGGTGTGTGGAGTGAAGGAAAAACATCAAATGTGAAACCATATCAACACCCTCATTGATAGGAAATATTTCAAGGAAGAAAAGAATATCGATATTAGCATTATCAAGGAAGAAGATGTAATACTCATCAATATTCATGGAATGGGGCACCAAAAAACCATTATTCAATAGGAAATTATTATAGACCAACAAATACTACAAATTAGAGAAGCTACAACAACAATACATAGAATTAAAGGAAAAAAATATTGTGCAACAACCAACCATCAAGGATTAAGACTAAAAATAACTGAGTTTGGATGCATGGGTCATCATCAATGGAAAGAAGAATGTAGTTAAATAATAAAATCATGTTTCTTAATTTCATCACATGTAAAGCCTTTAACTGCAAAACTTTGAGGACAAAGATTTTTGAAGGAGGGTATTATGGTATGATCCCAAGGGAGGCACATACGGGGTTAAATGTATATTATATGACTCGAAGGGGAGGAATATATGGGATTAATTGTACATGTGATGGATAAATGTCTATGCAATAGTGGTCCGCCTAATAAAGGGGCTACATGTGCAATGTGTGAATAGGTATATATAAAGAGCATATAGTCATTATTGAGGATATATGATTTGGATGCATGAATGTATTGGGGTATTTAGAGGATGTTCTCCTATTATTTAAGGATTTATTGTGTAATTCATCTATCTTATCTATCTTGGATTTGTGTTCCATGCTCACATTTGATACTCTAAGGTTTTGGTTCATAATTGATAGAGAAAGTTTGGTCTCAGTGTAAATTAACCATACATACATACATACATACATACATATAGTAAAGTGGGTCCAGCTTGAGTAAGTTGAGAAGAAAATTTTAATCCTCCTCACTAGTTTTCGAATTCCACTTTGTGACATCATGTTCTTCATGAGTCATTTGTTGAATATCATCATCATCATGAGACTGTTGATAAATCCTCAAGCTTCTGCAGAACCCAATTTACCCTTGGTACCATCCTTGGAATGAGGGGAAGTTATCAACGGGTTTCTTGAGGATATATATTCGAGTAAATACACACACGTAAAATTGCATTAAGGGTATCTCATTAAATTTGAAAGATATATTATATCTAGAAAAGGCCACAAACCATGATAATACTTTTGTTTATAATCAAGGCTATAAGTATTCAATAAGGATACGTACACAAGGGGAGCAAGTGAAATGTTGGTTCAATATGTGCAAAAGCTAAAAATTTGTGTAATAAGGTTAAGTGAGGAAGAGGATGGAATACTTTGGTCAAAATACAGTTCAATGATAAGAAACACACCTCAACTAGGATATAAAGAATTTTTTAAGGAAGAGGTAGAAATTAATCAATAGTGTTGGTGGAAGCTTGTATGAAAACAAAAATCTCCTCTCAAAACAAGATTTCTTATTTGGATAGCATTAGAAAAAAAAACATTGACTTAGGACAATTGTAAAAAGAGAACTTGGTAAGCATCAGAAGATGTGTTGTTTGCAAAAGCAATGATGAGACTTTACCTCACCTAATGACATGTTTCCCTTTTACAAAAGCAATATCGGCAAAAACTCTTAAATTAGTAGGATGAATGTTTGGGTATCTAGTTCAAGGGAAAATATGTTAAGGAGCATAAATACCTAAATTGCACAATCACATGGTCCCTTTGGCTCGCTAGGAATTATATGATATTTCAAAACAAAAAAATTCCCCATTAAAGTTTGTTATCAAATTAAGTATGTTTATGGAGGGGTATCAAAGAAGTATGACAAAGTCTCTAGGAGTGGTTACCAGACCAATTGTTGATAAATCATATGCCTAGGAAAACTTCAATGGGGAAAGTCAAGAAAATTATGGGACAAGTGGGGTTAAAGGTGTTATTTTCTTAAAAGAAGAGCACACAATTTGTTTTAAGGTATCATTAGGAGCTTGATCAAATAATTGGGTAGAACTAAATGCTCTATGGATGTTTATGAAGCTAGTAGTAGAAAAAAGAGTGGTTAAAATTCAAATTTTGAGGACTCCAAGCTTGTAAAAGACTAGATCAATAGTAAAAATCATATGCAAAACATGTCTCTTCTTCCAACTATGGAAAGAATTAAAGAACTGAGAGGAAAATTCACAAAAAAAATATTTTCAACATATTTATAGAGAACTAAATTATGAAGCTAATGATATTTTTGAAGACGAATTTTCTCTCTAACCTAACATTTTCAAGTAAGGAGAAAAAGAGGTGGGTACACATCCTATAGTCATATCCAAATCCATATATGATTATTTTTCTCCACTAAATGAGAACACATCCAGAAAAGTCTTAAATGATTATGAAGAAGATGTTGAAGACTTGTTGGTTTATTTTGAGAGTATTTATGTAAAGTATATATTTGTTGTTTTCTAAGGATAAATGTATAAACAAAACTAATAAGGAAAACTATCCAGGAATACTATCCATGAATAATTGAAGATTTCTTAAAGGATCTTTTAAAGAGAAATTTTTAGGGCTTAAAGCACATATCTATGTATTCTTTGTATTTCCTAAATGTAATAATAATGATTTGTTATTTTCTTGGAAAAAATAAATTTCATTGAGAGAAGTTTGTCGCTTAAGATCCAACCAAATAAATTATAATAATAAAATAAATTAATGGGATATTTTAAGATCAAGAAATTTGTGTCTTGATTTCTTTTTAATTTTTAATTTATATAAGTGTTTAAAAAAAATGATTTAAAATAGATGTAGAACCTTTTTAATTAAGATATTTTAAACCTAAGACATTTATGTATTTTGAGAACCTAATAGGTTTAGGTTAAAATAGATCTTCCAAGTCAAGTCAATATCACGTCCTCCTACCTATTAAAAATTATTCTGTCATAAGGGGTGACAGGAGTGGGAGGGATCATTTTTTATTCTAAAGGAAACAAAGGAATCTCATTTGCATGGAGTCAAGAAAGAGCATCCAACAATCAGGTCGAGGTGTTGGCCCTCTATATGGGTCTTGTTAGCACAGTATTTTGCACTCAAAGTAAATATAAAATACACAATAAATCAATAACAAAAAAACTATGAAACTTTAGGAGGAACTACCCAAAAATGTCATTGGTAGAACCCCTCTCCATTTGGGTTGGTGATTGCCAATCTCGAGGGATTGTTCCCAACATTTCCTCAAATTGTCTTCAACTTGTAAATCTACACATAAAATAATAAAAAAGGTAGCAAGGAAAGTGATTTTGGTTATGATTAGACAACCAAAAGGTTATAGTGTTTGATTTAAAATGTTTATGGTGGAATCCATACAACGTTAGTCTATAAATATAGATAGAAATAAGGAGAAAGAAAGCATTATTAAGAGGTTGATTGCACCAAAATAACAGGCTAATAACTTCTAAATCATGTAAAAGCATCCATCAAATACCAACATACCATGAGATCTTGATACAACCAAAACAAAGTATTATCCTTGCGTTCACCAAGAGGTTGAATGTGACATTGAGAAAAATACAAAAATTGGTATAGTGATGTTATGTGTGTTAACACTAGAAGTCACACCTAGACTATTGTAGATGTAAGCCTAATACCCATCAGAATGTGAATAATAATCCATTTCAATGTGTGGCAAATGGGTGTGATACTCACTTTTATGATATCAACACAAAACCTCCATGAAATACGCACCAACAAGCAAGGATTTGAATATCTTCAAATCAGTGTTTAGAGATATCAATTGGAATATAGAAGACTTAGAAAGGAAAATGAAATACATGCATCAAGTTACATCAAGTACTTTTGAAACACATATATAGAATAAATATCATTGAATAAGAACCTCTTAATCAACAAGAGAGAACACTTTGATCATACTTGCATAAATTACCAACAATAAATCATTTATTGTAGTAAGGAACAAGCATAATGATGAATCCTTCACCAGCAACTAACATCAAAGTGAGATAGAAACAAATGTGACAGTAGGAAAGTAAATTGATCTTTCACTATTAAAGATTCTTGAGTCTGATACTTTGTTATCATTACTTCGTGAAACACGAGCAAATAATGGAATGACACGAGCAAATGACACTAAGGTGGAAACACATGCATATGTAGAAATATCTTGACTAGGACCATATGTGGATGTAGGAACACCTATAGGAACTGGAATTGGCTATGTTTATTTTGTATTTGCATAATCTATAGGATAAATAAGCCATGTCAGAACATCATTCATAGTAACATCATTAGCAAGAACAAGATTTTTTTATCAAAACACCACTAAGCATAACTAAAAATAGCTATGCTACTACTGGAACGGGATATGTCCCTGGGACTATAATAGGATCTGGATCTATAGGCTCTGGAATAAACTTTCAACCTAGAAGGGATGCCAAACGAAATGTTGGTCGAAGAGTGGTAGATGGTGCCTCTGCCTCTAACTATGATGCATTTTCCTACGCCTTTGTGGGTTCTCAATTTAGGTCATAGAGTAAGTGAATCTATGATATCGAAGTAAAGGCGTGATTGTCTCATGTTTCGATTCGTCGATTGGGAAATTGAGATCCAAAGGTAATTGTTTACTATGTTTACTCAGAAGCCATTTCATTAGTTGTAGCCTCGCAGGCGTCATAGTATTTGCAAGTAGAGTCAATTCCCTTTGCAGTGGGGTATGGCTCTCGATCTATATCAATTGGAATGGATTCTTTTATTGGATCCTCTACTGGTGGATATACAAGTTCTGATGGGATTGATTTTGCAATGAGTGGAACTGGTATCCTTCCATTTTTTCCTCCTTCTGCAATTCTTTCCTGCTACTAGGTGGTAAACTACCTTCGTCTTTGTCCACACATATACCTTTGCATGCTCTGTTGTTGTTGGGTATCAATATCATCAATATGGAACTCACTATGCCGCTGTTGAATCTGCTCGAACTCCAACTAGGGAAAAAGGAAATAATAAAAATAAGAACCCATACAAATAAGGGTATACCTTAGTTATGGGTGTATGAAAATACATATATAATATTAGGTACCATAAAAAGGCAGGTTATCCCTGATAGGGATCTAGAGGATCAAAAAGAAGAGGCAATAGTATTTTCCCTTGGCGGAGCAAGGGAAAGGAAGGAGGGTTGTCGAGAAAGGGAAGGAGCTACAGATGAGGTTATCCACGATGTGAAGTTCAAGGGAAAGAAGGATGATGAAAAAGGGTAGAGGAGATGGGAAATATTGGAGCAAGGAACACAACATGCTTGAGCACATGGGGACAGTCTAGTGGTGGATATGAACATGTTTCAACTGTCTATGCTTCTGGTGGTGGAAGTGATAGAATAGGAAAATTAAAGCATTCACAATTTGCAAAGTTGAATAAGCACCAGGGACAGGGTAAGTAGCAAAGGAGGTAGAGGCAGTTTGAGAGTCATTACTAGAAATAGAGCCTGTTATGGTGGATTTTTTGAATGAAATAATTTTACCATATTATTATTATATACATAATTATTGGTGCTCATTATGCGCTCATACATCAGGAAACTCGGTTACATTTTGAAACTAAAGATAAGAGTCTCATTGTCTAACCATTTGAATGTCCTCGTAGAGTTACAATTCATCTTAAATAAAAAAATATCCAAAAATGTGTTGACAATTCACCACCTAGATTCTTCATAGGATTCTATGCCTAAGAAAGGTGTGGCACTAGGTGTACAACATAAATGTAACCAGAATGTTATTTTTCAGGAAAATGTTTGCATCAATAATAACAACTACTGACAACGTGATGCATGTGGTTTTACTACAGGAAGATCCTTGAGGCAGGTATCATTTGATGTATAATTGATCCTTAAAAATCTTATTTGAGCTCAACCTGACACCTAGCAGTCCTTATCAGCTCAAAATCTTCATAACACCCAGTTCATAGCACTTGTGCTACAGACTGTCCTAAAACAACTAGTTCGCATCGCCTTTGAGTTCACACACTGTGAACTTTCCTGTAGATGCATTTTTACCTCTGATTCCAACTTTTTAAAACCTGCACAAGAAGCTAGGAAAACCCTTCAAGAGCCTGCTAGAAAACATTTGCAACATAAAGTGACCTTTAGAGAAATCATATGAATATAGTAACCTTAGCTCAAGACAAAAATCATTACTCAGGTTATAAGTATATGCAAAAAGTGAACCATGGAAAAAATGATGTTGATGTAAAAATAATATCATGTATTCATCTTTTCCTCGTACTCCTTCTAGTAGCCACCCTAGCCAATATATCCAAATTCATTTTTGCTACATGCTCTTTGAAAGGTTGCAATTATGTTTTCAATCTCCTAATCTCAACTTGGAAAACTCTCTTATGTGTATACACATTATTAGGCTTCCTATGAAGGGGTAGAGACCTCTTAGCCAAGTATCTTGGTGTATCAATAGTCTTCTCATATAAATCTAAGCTATCCTTCAATTTGATTCGGGCCTCCAGATTTTCCTTCTTCAATTTGTCATTTTCAGCTCTTGTATCCTTAAGTTGCCTCCTAAGTCTTTTGAAAGTAGGATTAATTTCATGACAAGGAGTGATGATATCAATAATATCTATTGGCTACTTGGAAGGTTGAGCTTTATCCTTTTGTTGAGTTGAGGCTTTTAGTGTACCCTCTTCCACAGGAATATGTTGTTTATCTACTGATCTAATGAAAGGTCTTCTAGGCTTGATTGTTTTTGCAGCAATAGGTGGGGAAAAGAAAGATTTTTAACCTTCAGACTCCTTATTTTACTTGATGATATCTCCATAGGTGTAGGTTTTGCTACAGGAGAAACTTCTCTATCAGGAGGTTGTGAGGGGCCACCTTCAAATGTTTTATCAGTAATCTGAATGGATTTATCACTTCTTGTCATGTTCCTCTTTTTTCTTGACTCTGAGTGCACAGTCTTCTCAGCGAGATTAGGTGTTTATATTTTGGACTGTGGTATGTTAGAAACATCTGGATGAAAACCTGATGCATCTAGGAAAACCTCCCAGTCAGTACTTGTCTTCTTCAAATTTTCTAGTACTAGCGTATTGATTAAACCGGAGTGAAAAACACTAATATTCAATTCCTTAGATTTAGCTTGGACCCTATCTGACATCCTTCTAATACTCCTGAAAAGATAAAAGGGAAGGTTCATGGACTCTTTTCCAGTAAAGTGTAGTATCAATCTGATATGGTATTGATAAACCATATTGAACCTTCCTTCACATGTGAAGTACCTCTTAATAACTCTGAGCATTTTTTCAAAATACTCCAGCATGTGACTTCTTGGCACTCCCTTGGATAGGTTGTCTCCTTGATATTCAGGTTTTAGGAATTCCTTGGAGAAACAAGAATTCAAAGACATGGTTTTAAATCACTTTTCACCACAATCAGGTATCTCTATGACTATATAAATAGATTGCTTCGCGAATTCAAACTCCAGTGCCCCCACCTTAGTATTTGTCCCACTGAAGTTGAGCGAAAATTGTTTATCTATCTCAGGATATCCTCTTTGCATTTTCTCACAAAAATTCAAGCATCCCACCCTCTAGAATGCTTTTTTGAAAAATGGTTCAGAATTGATAAGTTGTATGTCATATGGCTCAACCCTGACAATCTCTCCCCCTTCGTGAACCTTCTTACCTTGGTCATTTTCCATGATGATTGTTTTGAAAACCTCCTTTACTCTCATATAATAGTTTGTTATCATATATATGATAAAAACAAGAAAAATTAGGGTTTTTGATAGAAATGGCACAACTTAGGATTTACTTGAATAAAATATCCATGCACAACAACAATGTGAGGATGAACAGGCCACAAGTAGGAGGTGAGAAGAAAGGAACAGAATTCCAAATTGGATGAGATTGCAGTCTAGCAAAAATTGTAGCAACTATGTGTAAAACAGAGGGTTTGCAATGCACTGTTGAGTTCGCAGCACGCAAAGTTGGACTAGGTTTTATGACAGGTTTGCAAAACTTCACACGCCTGAAAAGGAAATTGAATTTGAATATTTAAAACCTCAGACCTAAGTGAATAACAATCAAGGAGGGTTTGATCTAGTCAAAAAACAGAGGGTTCGCAGTGCAGAGTTTGTAGCATCATCAAAAATATAGTGGATAAGGTTATTTCTACAAGAGGAAGCTGCAAATTGATCTTTTTGGTATAACATATCAAACTTGAAAATTGCCAAATTTTAGGATACCAATATTTTAGGCTTTGATTAGTGAAAATATTTTTTAGTGCAGATAATATATAACAGTTTGCAGCGTAGAAAAATGACAGTAAATGTATCTAGTCCAATCAACCTTCAGACACTACACATTCACAAAAAGAGGTACATGTTGTATCTGAAACTTCAACTGGTGTCTCACGAACTAGACTGAGATTTTGTTGGAAGAGATCAATCCACTTTCATTGGCTACATCCAGTTCACAGCGCCATATTTCAAACCAATGGAAACGTGCTTCATTCAAATTGATAGACTTATTTCTTGAAACCAACCTGAAGAGCATGATGCATTAAAGGAACTAAAAACAATGGGGTATCCTTTGACATGTTTATAAGGTATAATGATGTGTGATTAGTGCATGAGGTACTTTCTTGATACGCTGCGAACTTTCAAGTGAGTTTGCATCAAGTAGACTTGACACTTTATTTGACCCTCAAATGGTTGAAAATGACATAAGGAACCTTTTGTACATCCCTTTGAGACAATACACATGATAATGACAATTTTAAGACCAAGGGTGTGTCCAATCCTGACCCCTATTTCTTTCATGATGATGAACATTATCATGACACCAAGACTCTTACATGGACTAAGGTCAAATTTATTTTCTCATGGAAGAATCAAACATGATTTATTTACATAAGACATGACTCAAAACCTAAAAATTAAAAAACCCTATGACTCAAACCTAGAAACTAAAAAAAAATTGACCCCTACACATCCTATGTGCTAACATCTCACTCCACAAGGGATGGAGACCTCCCTACGAGGCTCCAAGAACATGCAATTCCAATGTCTTATCCATTAGGCAAGGAGACATTATTAAAAGAAAACACAACTAAATAATAGACTAGTATTTACAATAAAATGAAGCCACCCATGGATTTTATAAAAAGTATTTTTTTAGAAAAAGAAGTTTTTTAGAAAATGCCCATTGACTATGCCACCAGAAATTTTAGCATCTTCCAAATTTTGCAGCTTAAAAGTATTATTTTGCAAAACTTCATAAATTTTAAAAGGACCAACCCAAAGGGATTTGAATTTACCATGTTTTCCCTTATCCTTCCTTTGAGCATCCCATTTGAGTACCACGTCTCCAAGCTGAAAATCTTCCTTCTTAACCTTCTTATCAAAAATTTGATTGATTTTTTGTTGATGACTTTGTTCTTTGTCAAAAAACCGCTCTCTAGTTTGTTGTACTTCCACAAGTTGATGCATCCTCCTGATCATGTAATATGGTTCCCCTTCTTGGTCTTGAAGAAAATTTTCTAGAGGTAAAGCTAATTGAGCAGGGAAAACAGCTTCAGTTCCATAAACCAACTGAAATGGTGTGGTGTCAATTGACCTTTTGGTGGTTACTCTGTATACCCATAGCGAAAATTTCAACTTAGAATCCCATGAATTCTTATTATCTTCTAGAAATTTTCTGATAATCTTTACTAATATTTTATTGGAGGATTTTGCTAAGCCATTACAGCCCTGAGGGTAATATGGAGTGGAGTGGATAAGTTGAATACCAAATTTTTCACAAAAATTCACCAGGGGCTCGGCTTTAAAGGTTGTTTCATTATCAGTGACAATTTTATTTGGGAAACCAAACCTTGATAGAATATCTTCCAAGAAACCAATAATTACTTTGTGTGTTACATTTCTGGTGGGAATGGCTTCTATCCATTTGGTAAATTAATCAGTAGTAGTCAAAATCCAACGGTGTTGGCCACTTGAGGATGGATGAATTTCTCCAGTAAAGTCTAATCCCCATTGTTGGAAAGGGCCAGATACTACTATGGGCTTCAGAGGTAAACATTTGAGTTGTTGTTTACCTGAGAATTTTTTACATTTGTCACAAGTCCTAATCTTTGCACACACATCAGTGAATAAATTAGTCTAGAAATACCCAGCTATGAGTATCTTGTATGTTGTGGTTATCCAGAAGTGATGAAATCCACATAAAATCCCATTAAATTCAGTCATAATTTTTTTTTCCTCTCCTGGGTCTAAACATCTTAAAAGAATCCATGAAGGATCTTTCCAATACATAATCTGATCAACAATACAATACATGATTTCTTTAAGTTTCAGAGCTCTTACCTTGGTCTTCTCAAGTCTAGTGGGAGGATGCAAATTTTGCAGGAAATAGATGATGTCCTTGTACCAACAGCATTCTACCAATTTTGAGTTGATTTGCAAGTTGTTGTTAAGAATATCATATTGTTGATTTATAGAGTTAGTACTCATGAAATTTACTCCCAATGCCTTACAATTGGATTCAGCTAGCAATCTAGCCAAACCTTGACCTTTTACCAGCTTGGTGGGTTTCACCTCAAGATCAAACTCCAAAATCTTAGCAATCCACTTACTTCTTTTCTCATCTATATCAGGCTGAATCAAAATTTATTTCACAGAACTTGAAGGAACATAAGCAATGATTTTTTAATGAAGAACATATACCCTGAAATCCTTAAGAGCTTCGAATAAAGCATAAGCTTGTTTCTCCATAATGTCATATCTGACTTCAGCATCTCTCAAGGCCCTACTGAAAAAAGAGATAGTTTGCTCCATTCCATCTGAATTCTTATGAAGAAGGACAGCAGTTGGTGTATCATTGGAGGCAAAAAAAAAAATCAAAAATTCTTTAGAGTAGTTAGGACTGATCAAAATAGGAGCATCATCTAGTGCTTGTTTTATATTCTCAAAATAACTCCTTGCTTATGGTGTCCATTTTACTTTGTTTCCTTTTCTCAGCATGGCAGTGATGAATTTCACTAACTCACAAAAGTTAGATATAAAGCTCCTTAAGAATTTTATCTTACCTAAGAAGGGCTGAATTTATTTCTTGGACCTTATAAGAGAAAGGGTTTTGATAGCCTGTACTCTATTTGGGTCAATTTTTATTCCTTCAACTGAGACAATGTGTCCTAGCATCTTACCTTCCTTCATGGAAAAAAAGAGAATTCTTGGAATTTAGGGACAACCCATACTTTCTACACTTCAGAAACATCTTTTCTAAATGATGGTAATTCTCTTGATCAGACTTGGAAAACATTGTAATATTATCCAAATATATAACCACAAACTTGTCTTTCTCTCCAATAAATGAAATGTCCATTGCACATTGGAAAGTTGCCTATGCATTCATGAGACTGAATGGAATCTTGGCATACATAAATGTACCTGAAGGAGTGGTAAATGTTGTCTTTTCTCTTTCCTCTGATAACACAAAATCTGATTGTAGCCCGAAAACACATCAATATTGAAATCCTTACTAAGTCTGTCACCCTTTGCAAGATATGTTCCATTTTTGGTAAGGGGTAGTTGTCTTTTCTAGAACACGTATTTAAGTTCCTGAAGTCAACATAAAGCTTGATCTCACCATTCTTCTTTCTAACAGGGACCAAATTAGCTACCCAGTTATAATACCTCATAGGTATAATCATTTGAGCATCAAGCAGTTTTTTGACCTCTTTTCCATAATAAGCAATAACATGGGTTCAATCTACCTAAGTTTTTGTCTGAAAGGTTTGGTGTCATATTTCAAAGGTATTCTATGCTCAATGATGCTAGTATCATAAGTTTCCACGTCTTCATACTTCCATGCAAAAACATCAAAAAATTATTTCAATAGTTTGATATATTCATCCCTTTGATTTTCTAACAAACTACTGGACAATTTAAAATATTTGGGTTCTTCTTCAGTGCCTATATTACATTCTTTCAGGTCTGAATTTTCCTTAGAACCACTCACCTTCACAGCAACATCATTGTTATCAAATAGTCTTTCCAAAGTAACCAATCCTTTAGGAATGTGATTGCTAGGCAACTGAACAATTTTGTGATCTACAATCTTGTTCAATAATTTATCAGCATGTAGATTTTTATCATCATTTCAATCTTGGTCAATATGAAGAGCATAAAATTCATCAATTATTTCCAAAAACCTCTTTATTTCTTGATCATATTCAACAACATTCCAATGGTTGACATTCTCAGGTATAGCAGGTTTGTATTTCACCTCAACATTATACTTAGGCTTTGGAGGTAATGGGATTTTAAAATTGTTTAAAGAAACGGCTAAGGAATCAGCCAATGTATTAGCCTCTCTAGGAACAAAATATATGTTGAAGGCTGAGAAGAAATCATCAATGAGGTCCCAAACCTCATTCATATAAGCTTTCATTCTAAGATGCTTTGTTTGATAGATGTTTCTGACTTGATGCACAATCATCTCTGCATCTCCAAAAACTGAGAGTCCTTCAATTTGCATGTCCTTTGCAGCTCTAAGCCCCAAAAATAAGGCTTCATATTCTACAATATTGTTTGTTGTTTCAAACTCAAGCTTTAAAGACAAGATTGTGACATCCTGAGAGGGAGAAATGAACAGTTTCCAACACCAACACTATCCTTGTAAGATGCACCATCAAAATATATCTTCCACATTTGAACACCCTGTCTAGTTATTTCACATCTTGTTGATCACTGATTTTTTATCTCTAATGGTGACTAGGTAAACTCAGTAATATGAAGAATACTATACCCTAAATTAGTATCAACAACATAGATGGGATGGTTTGTTGGGTTTCTCTCATCACTTATGATATATGCTAACTTAGCTTTTTTGTACAGTCTCATGTGATCAACCCCAAAGTATGGTATGGTAGCATAAGAAATATCCATTTGTAAAGTCCCTCATAACCTCTTGATCCATGATCTAGACAGAAACATCCCAAATTTGGGAGGAACATATGCAACTACAATGTCCATGACTATGCTTTTCATAGGCAATTGGAAAAGAGTGACAACTAGATCTTTAATAACTCCAAGACATTTTACTTTTATTGAGTCAAAATAATACTAGTCATGATATGATTTAGTAATTTCCAGACACAATTCATCCATGACAGACATAGGCATCAAGTTGTGGGACGCTCTCGAATCCATAATAAAATTGTGCAAGATTTTGTCATGTACATTCAAAGAAGTGTAAAATGGGGGAGAGGAGTCATCTTTGTCTTATACTAGTGGTCCTAATATAATTGTAGGCTTCTCATCCTGCAAGTTAACTGAGTCTGTTGAAGGGGATTAAGATTCATACTACAACATTTTTGAGATAGACTTCTTAAAATCTTTGTTTTTCATCAATTCTAGCAGTGGGACATGAATCTTGATTTTCTGGATTTCATTCTCAAAATTAAAATATGAGTGGGTTTTTTGGATTTCATTTATCTCTTGAACATGAGACTTGATAATGGGTTGACTTTTTTGTTGTCTTGTTTCTTTATTTGGTGTAGCCACGACCTTGGAAGGGGTATCTAACTTTTTAGGCTGAGTAGATGCACTTGGTTTTCCTTCCTTCTGTTTTAATCTCTGATTATACTTGTTTTGAGCTTCCTTGAATTTTTCTCCTTTACTTAACTCATTCAATTAATTGCACATTAAAATACTCTTCATAAGCAGTCTGGATTAAATGAGGAGAGGCAGTTGTATCCCCTAAACAATGAATTTCTTGGTCTGCCTCCTCATTATTTCCTTCTTCATCATCAACCAAATTGTTTTGTAGAGGAGTTTGAACTTTTTGATCCTCTCTATTTCTTTTATCTCTCTCCAGAATTTGAGGTGTATTATTAGGCCTTCTGAAATTATTTTTGTTTCCAAAATATTGAGGATTTCTATTTTCGTGTCTCCCTTCAAGTTTCAACCTTTCCATCTCTGCAGATATTGACTTAACCAACTTGGTCAATTCATCAACTTTGGGATCAATCCCTGAAGCATCTAAAGATGAGGCTTATGTTTTTTGTTTTCTTCTATCTCTGTCAAATTCACCCCTCAACTTATCTGCTGCTAGTATATTTGATTCAACCTCTAGTGTAGCATATTGCATATGGGCCAATGTTGTAGACCTTCTTTCTCTCAACAAAAGTCAAAATTATAGGTCAAAAGCACTTGCATAAGTTATTTTAGCAGAAGTTTCAGTGGGTTTAATTTCAGTAGGAATTTTGTTGTACATCTTGTTAAATCTTTTTGAAATATCTGACATTGTTTCGCCCTCTTTCCTTTTTAGAGCCCCAAACTATGTAATGTAATATAAGAAGTCTTTTTTTTCACCCCAATGCCTTAAAAAGGCACCATCCAAGGCCTCAATTTCATCTATTGATCTAGGATCTAAACTTCTAAACCACTTCCTAGCCTATCCATCTAGGCGTTGCACAAAGACTCTCATCCAGACATCTTCATTTTCAATATTCAAATTATTTGCATAACTGTAAAATGCAGCAAGATGTTATCATGCAGTGATATCTTCGTCTCCAGTAAATTTAGGCATGTACTTAAGGTAATCTCCTACTGGGAGAGAATTCATGGGTTGAGGAAGCACTAATGGTGCATACCTAGCAGCCACAATGGAATCCATTTTGTTCTGAGGAGGATTAATTCCTGCCATTTGATTTGGAAAAGGCAGACTCTGACTCTTAGGAGAAGTAGGAGGTGACTTAACAGGTGAAAATGAAATCTGTATAATAGGAGGTTTTGAAAAAGGAGGAGTATAAGGTCGAGAATATTCAAATTTAACAGAAACTTGCTTGGACTTGGGTAGAGTTGAGGATATTTCAAAGGAAACTGAGCTTCCTTCTTCTTTAGTTACAGGAAATTTAAATAAATGAGGAGTTGGAGAACCTAAGAAAGGGAAATCTTCCAAAATTTCAAGTCTAAACTACTTTACAATTTCAGGAGATGCAATAAAATCAAAGCTTTTTAAGTTTTCTTCTTTCAAGTGAGGAGAAAAAGTTGTGTATTCAATAGGAAAATATTTTAATTCTGAATTTATGGTAGTTTCAGTTATAAGTAAATGAGAAACATCAAAAAGAGAAAACAGTGTATGGAAAATAGAGTCAGGTAGGTCTCCAGAAATACCTGATAATTTAGAAGAGGAAGCTCTCTGCAAAGCTTTTCCCTTCCTTATGATTTTTTCTGCATCAGGTTCAGGTGTAACCAGAGGTGATTGTGGGTTAGCCCTCGTATGCCTTCTCTTGGGAGCCACAACTAAACTTTGGAGTCATCAGGTGCACTATGAAGTCATTTTGTTTACTGATTTATGTACACCAACAAAATCAATAGTATCCTTGTCGTACAACCCAAGGAAAGATCTTCAATTTGCCTCCCCGAGAATGACGCCAAAAATGTTAGCACTAGAAGTCACACCTAGACTGTGATGTAGGCCTAATACCCATCAAAATGTGAATAATAATTGTTTTTGATGTGTGGCAAATGGGTGTGATACTCAATTTTATGATATCAACACAAAACCTCCATGAAATACACACCAGCAAGAAAGCATTTGAATAGCTTCAAAACAGTGCTTAGTTGGAAGATAGAAGACTTAGCAAGGAAAATGAAAGACATGCATCATGTTACATCAAGTACTTCTGAAACACATATATAGAAGAAATCCCATTGAATAAGGACCCCTTAATCAACAAGAGAGAACACATTGAACATACTTGCATGAATTACCAACAATAAATCATTTATTGTAGTAAGGAACAAGCATAATGATGAATCCTTCACCAGCAACCAACATCAAAGTGAGATAGAAACAGATGTGACAGTAGGAAAGTAAATTGATATTTCACGATTAAAGATTCTTGAGTCTGATACATACATGAAGAAACTGTGTTATAGTTTGAAAATAAAGATAAGAGTTTCATTGTCTAACCATTCAAACCTCCTCATAGAGTTGCAATGCATCTTAAATAACAAAATATCCAAAAATATGTTTACAATTCACCACCTAGATTCTTCATAGGATTATATGCCTAAGAAAGGCATGGCACTAGGTGTACAACAAAAATGTAACCAGAATGTTATCTTCCAGGAAAATGTTGGCATCGTTAATAAAAACTAATGACAACTTGATGCATGTGGTTTTATTGCATGTAGATCATTGAGGCAGGTGGCCTTTGATGTGCAATTGATCCTTAAAAATATTATACGATCTCAACCTGACACCCGGTAATCCTTATCAGCTCAAAATCTTCGTAACACCCAATTCGTAGCACTTGCACTAAAGATTGTCCTAAAACAACCAGTTCACAGCGCCTTTGAGTTCACACGTTGTGAACTTTCCTGTAGGTTCATATTTACCTCCAAAATGATTCCAACTTTTTAAAAATTGCACAAGAAGCTGGGAAAACCCTTCCAGACCTTGCTACAAACTTTTGCAACATAAAGGAACCTTTGGATAAATCATATGAATATGGTAACCTCAGCTCAAGACAAAAACCATTACTCATGCTATAAGTATATGCAATATGTGAACCATGGAAAAAATGATGATGATGTAAAAATAATATCATGTATTCATCTTTTCCTGGTACTCCTTCTAGTATCCACCTTAGCCAATATATCCAAATTCATTTTTGCTACCTTCTCTTTGAAAGGTTGCATTTCTTCTTTCAATCTCCTGATCTCATCTTGGCAAGATATCTGATGTTTATACACATTCTTAAGCTAATTATGAAGGGGTAGAGACCTCTTAGCCAAGTATATTTCTTTATCAATAGTCTTCTCATATAAATCTAACATATACTTTAGTTTGATTCGGGCCTCCAGATTTTCCTTCTTCAATTTGTCATTTTCAACTCTTGTATCCTTAAGTTGCCTCCTGAGTCTTTTGAAATAAGGATTACTTTCATGAGGAGGAGTGTTGATATCAATCATCTCTATTGGTTGCTTGGAAGGCTGAGCTTTATCCTTTTGTTGAGTTGAGGCTTCTGTTGTACCCTCTTCCACTAGAATGTGTTGTTTAGTTGTTGATCTAGTGAAAGGTCTTCTAGGATTGATTGTTTATGTAGCAAAAGGTGGGGAAAAGACAAGTTTTTTACCCTTCAGACTCCTTATTTTACTTGATGATATCTCCATAGGTGTAGGTTCTTCCACGGGAGAAACTTATCTATCAGGAGGTTGTGAGGGGCCACCTTCAAATGTTTTGTTAGTAATCTGAATGGATTTATCACTTCTGGTCATATTCCTCTTTTGCTTGAATATGAGTGCATAATATTCTCAACAAGAGTAGGTGTTTGTCTTTTGGACTATGGTGTGTGAGTAACATCTAGCTGAAAACCTAATGCAGCTAGGAAAACCTCCCAGTCGGTACTTATCTTCTTCAACTCTTCTAGTACTAGAATCTTGATTAAACCAAAGTGAAAAACATAGGTATCCACTTGCTTAGATTTAGCTTGGGACCTATCTAACATCTTGTCAATACTCCTGAAAAGATAAAATGGAATGTTCGTGGACTCTTTCCCAGTAAAGTGTAGTAGCAATATGATATGGTATTGCTAAACCATATTGAACCTTCCTTCACATGTGAAGTACCTCTGAATAACTCTGAGAATTATTTCAAAATACTCTAGCATGTAACTTCTTGGCACTCCCTTGGATAGGTTGTCTCCTTGATATTAAGGTTTTAGGAATTCCTTGGAGAAAGAAGAATTCAAAGGCGTCGCTTTAAACCATTTTTCACCACAATCAAGTATCTTTGTGGCTATAGAAATAGATTGCTCAGAGACTTCAAACTCCAGTGCCTCGAACTTAGTCTTTGTCCCTCTAGAGTTGAGCGCAAACTGTTTAGCTATCTCAGGATGTCCTCTTTCCATTTTCTCACAAAAATTCAAGCATACCACCCTCTGGAATGCTTCTTTGAAAAATGGTTTAGAATTGATAAGTTGCATGTCATGTGGCTCAGCCCTGACAATCTCTCCCCATTCGTGAACCTTATTACCTTGATGACTATCCATGATGATTGTTTTGAAAACCTCCTTTACCCTCTTATAACAGTTTGTTATCAGATATATGATAAACACAAGAAAAAATAGGATTTTTGATAGAAATTTCACAACTTAGGGTTTACTTGAACAAAATATTCATGCACAACAGCAGTGTGAGGATGAACATGATGCAAGTAGGAGGTGAGAAGAAAAGAACAAAATCTGAAATTGGATGAGGTTGCAGTCAAGAAAAAAATGTAGCAACTCTATGTAAAATAGAGGGTTCGCAGCGCATTGTTGAGTTTGTAGCGCATAAAGTTGGACTAGGTTTTATGATAGGTTTGCAAAACTTCACACGTCTGAAAAGAAAAATGACTTTGAAAAGTTAAAACCTCAGACCTAAGTGAAGCACAGTCAAGGAGGGTTTGATCTAGTCAGAAAACATAGTGCTCGCAGTGCATAGTTTGTAGAATCATCAAAAATATAGTGGATAAGGTTATTGTTGCAAGAGGAAGTTGCAAATTGATCTTTTTGGTATAACATATCAAACTTGAAAATTGCCAAATTTTAGGATACCAATACGGTAGGATTTTATTAGTGCAAAGATTTTGCAACGCAGATAACATGTAACAGTTTGCAATGCAGAAAAATGACAGCAAATGTATCCAATCCAATCAACCTTCAAAAAGTGCACAATCACAAAAATAGGTACATGTTGTATCTGAAACTTTAGTTGGTGTCTCACGAACTAGAATGGGATTTTGTTGGAAGCACTCAATCCACTTTCATCGACTACAGCCAGTTCACAGTGCCATATTTCTAACCAATGGCAGTGCGCTTCATTCAAATTGATAGACTTGTTTCTTGAAACCAACCTGAAGAACATGATGCAGTATGGCACTGAAAACAATGAGATATCTCTTGACACATTTCCAAGGTATAATGATGTGTGATTAGTGCATGAGGTACTTTCTTGATACGCTATGAACTTTCACATGAGTTTGCAGCAAGTAGACTTGACACTTGATTTAACCCTCAAATGGTTGAAAATGACATAAGGAACCTTTTGTACATCCCTTTGAGACAAGACACTTGATAATGATAAGTTTAATACCAAGGGTGTGTCCGATCCTGAGCCCTATTTCTTTCATGATGATGAACACTATCATGAAACCAAGACTCTTACATAGACTAAGGTCAAATTTATTTGCTCATGGAAGAATCAAACATTATTTATTTACATAAGACATGACTCAAAACCTAAAAATTAAAAGACCCTATGACTCAAACCTATAAACTTAAAAAAAATTGACCCCTACACATCCTATGTGCTAACACCTTGCACAAATAAAGTAGAAGGTATAAGATAGAAGAGAAGAGAATCTAATGAAGTATGTTATCAGATAAGAAGATCAAACCCTAAAAAATTGAAGTGGTCCTACTTATATTGAACCATGAGGGTGTGTATCCCAAGAAAGACTCCTCCTCTTGCCATGCACATTAGTGAATGGAGGGAAGTGATATGGCCATGCACCTCAACTGATAGGAGTGGTGTCCTCATGCACTAGTGCCATCTAGAGAGAAGTGATGATGTGCCTCCATTGAAAGTGAGTGTAACCCCTATGGATCGGGGGAAGATTAAAGACAAGTCCATGCACTATGAGTCTAACTGAAGAGTAACTAGGAGAAAAGAATCCATGCGCACTAAGGAGTGTGTAACCTCTCTTAGTTGAAGCATGCATGAACTACAGAGATGAGTGTACCTTAGGTGAGGTGGAGTAAAAGTAATATATGTGCATGGGTGACCATAGGGAGAGTGGAGTGAAGTGAGGACAAAGTGGAAGAGAGAGGAATTTAAGTCAGATGAAGTGGGAGAGAAAGGGAGGTATCTTAGTCAACTGGAGATAGTTTGAGTCTAACCCGTGGCTAAGTGAGAGAGAGGAAGTGAAGTGAGAGAGAGAAAGAGTGGTTCTTCAGTTAAATCAACCATGCAACCTCGTAAACTCCTCCATGCACCAACTCTCTCCTAAATGATGCATGCACTTAGTTCATATCAGTTAACTCAATGCATGTGCTCAGTCAACTCAAGAGACTACCACATCACCCCAATCTCATACATGTGCCCAAGATCTGCCACTTGTAATTCCTAAAGGCTACCACATGTCACCCCCAAGGACCACCACATGTCACACCCAAAAAACACTAAATGTCACGTATTCAAGGCTTCCATGTGCCACATTGCATGGCATACTGCTAAAAATAGAAAGTGCTCACATGTCAATGACATTAGGCTCACCAGACTAATGTTTTTTGCAAGGAATCTGAATATGTAATCAAATTTGACATGCAAGCCTCCAAACTAGAGTTGTTGAATGAAGTATCATGCATGTAATCCAAAAGAAGCTCACCGGAATCGTGGGTTCGCAAGGATTCTGAATATACCATCAAAACTTCCATGCGGACCTCTGAAATCTCTCTCCAATCCTGTGAAAACTTGTGCATTTTTTGTCTCTGAACAAGGGAACGTCACTATACCAATTTATGTATTTGTCTCAATGTTGCATTCAACCTCTTGGTGAACGTAGGAATAAATCTTTGTTATGCTCGTATCAAGCTCTCATAGTTCATTGGTATTTTTATGAATATTTATGCATGATTTAGAAGTTATTAGCATGTTGTTTTGGTGCAATCAACCTCTTAATATCTCTTTCTTTCGTGTTCATTCCATCTATCTTTACAAATTAATGTTGCGAGTATTCCACCATAAACATTTTAAATCAAACATTTTAACCTTTTGGTTGTCTAATCGCAGCCAAAATCACTTTCCTTATTGTTGTTTTTTTGTTTTATGTGCATATTTATAGGTTGAATATAGTTTGAGGAAAGGTTAGGGAAGACCCCCTAAGGTCGGAAAGCACCATCCCAAAGGTTTATGGCAGTTTCTCCTAAAGTTTCACAATTTTTCATCGTTGATTTATTGTGTATTTCATATTTACTTTGAGATCAAAAAATTATGCTAATGAGGTTGAGACTAATTGAGCTACAATACACAGGAAAATAATTATTGTTGGGGATTCTAAGATAATAATGAAAATTGTAAGAAAGTGATCTAGGAAAAGTGGCAATAGTTTCACAAGAACCATCCATAGAATAGTCAAAGAAGAGGAGAGATTTAAAGAGGTGGAATACTACCATGGTCTAGAACACCAAATGGTATACAGGACCTTATTGCCATAATTTTAATGAAAATCAAATTAAAAAGAAAAAATTGGGGGTCCCCTTAGCATTTTGAATAATCATGAGGGAATTAATGTATTAATGGAAGCAAGTGTGTCACCCAGATGGGTCGTCATCTCGCATGTTCTCTCATCAAGCAACCACGTAGTGGAGTGTACTTCATGTTATAGGAAGCACAAGAGAAGTTTAATCAACCATCCCTTTGCTTCATCACTGATGCAGGTGGGAAATTTCATCCCCATGCCAAAATATTGAAACATGATAGTGTGGGTTGGCTCTTCTTCAATATTTGTAGGTGGGGTTTTGGCGTTAGGAAATTCTAAGGATGACCCTCTTTTGGTATGCTAGGTAGCTACTTTATGGTCTTCTCAGGGTTTTGTTCTCTGTGGTGTTGGCAAGACTCTTATGTGGCATCCTTGGGTGGAAGTGGGACTACCCTAGTTCTATCTCATTGTTTGTGATAAACTGGAGAGATTATTGAGAGAATTGAGAAGAAATTGTGTCTTTGAAAAACACATCATCCATTCCTAGAATGGTAGTGTGGATTCAATCTCAGGAATATGCGAGAGATAGGCAGAATTGATTATGGGATCTATGAGTATTCATAGTCATGCAATTCAAGAATTAAATCAGAAAAACACTCATCTCGGGCTAGTTGTCAACAAATTATTAAGTTAACAGAACATGGCTCATGCTCGGGCTCATCTTTCCATTGGGTTAACTACAGATAAGGAGGGAGAAAGTATGCAACAACATCTTCCCAATAGGAATGGATAATATTATTTAGACCTTTGTGAACACTAAGCTTAAGATTTTTTAATTCTATTATTTTTTAATGTACTGTAAAGTGTGTTTACTATTAGGAGTCTACATTAGGATCTACACATTTAAAATCATTTTGAATCAACATATTGGTTTAGTTAGCAGAGTATTATATAGGGAAGATGATTTACTTTATCAAGAACAAACTATTATTAGATATATTTGAAAATATGATTTATTAAACTATTGACTAGTGTGGCTATAACATTTTTCTAATAAAAAAACAACCATTTATGTTTAAAAAAAATACTCTAACATAGTTATGATTCTCAATTTAGTACTCCAATGGCTATCACTTCCTCTTTATTCTAACTTAACTATGAGTACATAATCAATGGATATCATCCAATTATTTGTCTTCCTTTTTACGTCTTTAACATCTTATTTGACTATTAAATCTACCCCACCTTCCAACTACTTTTGGCTTACTTTTGTCTTCTTATTGTGCTCATTTTGAAGACTCGTCGTCATATTCTATAATAATGTCTTACTTTATCTTGAATTATTGCACACTATTTAACTCCATCCCAAAATTGTGTGTTTTACCAACCTACTTTGCCTTCACTTCTCCTATCTTCCTTAACCTTCTAGTGCATTATATTTCTTAAGCTTGTCATGGGTGCTCTTGTATTAACTTATCTTTGCTAGAAAAACAGTGTGCATGACATTCATGCTATCTCTAAAGTTTTGCACAATTCTTCTCCTTGCACAATTATTATACTTTGCTTCATAAATTTATGGGTTGTGTTTATTCAAATTAACCTTTTATTTACTCAATTCCATTTGTACTAAGTGCTCTACATCTAGAAGTTATTCACTTCCAAAACTTGCTCAATATTTCCTTTGGTGGTTGCTTCCTCCAATCTCCTTCAACACTTTATTCTTTTACTTCATCACTATTTTCATTTCCTTGTATTAATACAAGTCTGGGATGTTGAGTATGGAAAATTACTATATTCTTTTTGGAACATAACCCCATATGCATTATTTCCAAAATCTTCATATCAAGCAAAGTCTAATCTTCTTCACATCAAACTCACTATATGAACCTTTGGGATATCATTATTTCCTTATGTGCACCTTCACATGATCTCCAACTTCAAAAGACATAAATATTTATTGTGCATCTTAGTTCCCTTGATACATTGCACTAAATTATATCATTATCTCTTGGACTTTCACGTACACTTGCTATATCTTCTTTGCAAAATCCTCCCTAGTACAACTTTTTCTGTCAACAAGTAAATTTATCAAACTTGTAATTTATTTTGGATTCACCTTAATATACATTATATTGAACGATGAGAATCTTATTCACAAGTTCACAATATTGTTATATGAGAACTCTATCAATTCCAAAACTTGATTCCATTGTTTTAGTTTCCTTTATTGGCTCAAGTTCATAATGGTGTTATATGAGAACTCAATCAACACCAAAACATGATTCCATTGTTTCATTGTCTCTTATCAACTCAAGTGTAGAATTTTTTTATATGATAACTCCATCAACATCAAAATATACTCCCATTGTTTCAATGTATCTTTAATTTTAGAGGATTTCCCAAGCTTTGGTTTAGAACCTTTGTTTTTTCATCTATCAAATTAAACTATGGTTTTTCTCTCATATTTCTACGAAATGTCCTCCAAATGAAATAACATTATGGTAAACTTATCTGATTGAATTGTTTTTGTAAGTCCATGGATTTGCATTATCTTCTTGCATAGAATAGCTCTATGATCATTGGTCTTCTTAAAAGGAAAAAAGTACCTCGTCTTCAAAAAATTGTCAACCACAAAAAACACTATGTAATTTTTTTGATATGTTCTTGGCAATTAAAGTACACAATCCATTGCAACATCTTCGTAAGGCATATTTTATATGAGTGATAATGTGTAAAATTTGGTGCTTTTACAAGAAATCCTTTCACAAATTGGAAAATTTGGCATTGCTTCATGAACTTGATGTCTCCTTATTTATATTTATCTAATAATAATTCTTCCCTAACAAATCCCATGTTTTGTCATGCCCAAAATTTCCTCCTCAGTTATCACTATGCAATTCTCAAACCAAATTCTCTTGCATCAATCCTTTAGGGATGTAAAACTGTGATCCTTTGAATAAGTAGCCAACCTATATGAGGTAATCTTATTGTGTTGTCTTGAACTATAATGTGAGGTTCTTAAATGTCTCTGCAACCTATGAAAAATCTCTTTGCTCCTTACATAAATCCTTGATTTTCTTAAATTTAAATGTCATGTTCTTCATTTTTTCCAACATTAGTGCTTGTATGCTCAAAACATATGGAACCTTCTTTCCTTTCCTATTGTGTGCTTCACCACTAATGTGTATATTTGAAAGAGCTTCCATCCATTTCGTGTGTCATTGATTCAATCTTACATAAGTGTCTATGAACTTGATCAATGCTTGATGGTTTATGTATAAAATGAACTTCTACAAAAGTTAATGCCTCTAATTCTTCAATACTGACACAATAGCATAAAATTCTAGATCATATGTCGAATACTTCTTTTAAATTCACTCAACTTCTCACTAAGGTATGCTATCAACATGTCTTCTTGACTTAGAACTACCATGATTACATCACAATCAACTTGGGACACCTTGCTAAAATCCCATAGTGACAAAATCAGTACTTTAATGATCTTCCTCTTCATGTTATCAAAATGGTGTTACAACTTCCCGCTCCAATAGAGTCCTTGCACTATATGTGTTTTGTGATCAATGTGAATATACCACTAAATATTTTGATGAACTTCCTATAAAAGTTATGAAATTCCATGAGAACTTCTCATCTCCATGACATTGTGTGGTATGAGTAAATTAAAAATCACCTTCACTTTCTCTAGATACAGGCACAAATACCCTTCCTTGGACATAATCAAATGAAGGAACATCAATCGCTCCTTAAATAACTCACACTTTTTCAAGTGAATTCACAAGTCCTCTTTCCTTATCACTTCAAATACCATCATTAGGTGTTACAAGTGTGTTTCTCTACACTTATTGAAGATCAAAGTATTATCCAAGTAAATAACGACAATATTACCAATGTATGGCCTTACAACTTATATCAATAACCACTTGAAATTACCAGGTGCATTGGTCATTCATACCATTTGTCCTTGGTTCTAAAGGAATTCCTCCACTCATCACCCTCTCCAATTTAAATATAGTGATATCTCCCCTTTGGGAATATATCTTTAAAAAATATTAGTGACCACTCTAACTATCACAAATTGTTCATCCTTATGACATGGAATGTGTCCCTGGATGTGATCTTATTCAACACTAAGAATTTTGTACAAATCCCCCACAATACATCTTTATTTGGTGAGATCAACACTGGAACCATGTATGGGCTCATGTTATCCTTGTTCAGACCTTTCAACAACTCCTCAATGACAATTCAATTCAACTCCATGCTCTACATCAAACTCATACTATGTGCTCCTTGATTCGTTGATCTCACACTTGGAATCAAGTCTATACCATGTGTTGTGCATAGTATATTGTTATATTTTTCCAAAATCTTATTACCCTTCCTACCAACCTCCATCCCATAATTCTTTGCTACTTTATTTGGCAGCACAACATCACACTCATTTGTCTTGTTCAATGTTCTCAAAATTTTATTCGATGACAACAACAATATTTGTTTTGGTTCTTTATAATTCATGGGTAACAAATACAGTTTCCTTCCATACTTGGTGATGGTGTAGGGTTTCCTCCTTCCATCATGTATTGCACGGATGCCATATTATCATGGCCTTCCAAATAGTGAGTGGCAAGTCTTCCTGGGTATAATATCACACAAAATCTCATCTTTGTATTATCTTATATTAAATGTCACCCTAAATTGATCTATCACCATAACCTATAATTTTTATGGAACCAAATGGCTTATTTGGTTGCAAATCAACCATGTTCTTTGTGATACAGCTATCAATAATAACTTTACAACCATTGCCTATACTTTACACTTGGTTCTTAAAATGTTCTTTCTCTAAACCTTGTTATTTTACTAGGTGGGATGATCATACCTTTGTTCATCATCAAATCCTTACCTTGTTTTTCCGTTGTTCCAATTCTCACTCTTTCATCTAAAGTGTTGAATTGAGTCAATGTGATCATTTGCTTATTTCTATGTGAACCCTCTATGTGGACATTCAAATTATTTGCATCTTGGGATGCATATGTAGCAATAAATATGCCACCATATCCTCTTCCTCCTCTAAATTATTTGTAACATCTACCTTTTCCTCTAGTAGTCATAATATTTCTTTTGATTTTTCTACATTTTCGTCATGCATGTCTTCCATCTTATATTTGGAATTATGTCATTTGCCTCTATTTTTAGTGACCCGCCCTATACCAAAATTCCCTCTAATAGAATAGAATGCTAACTTATCCTCAACTTTTGGCACCTCTTCCACCAAATGCAACTCATACAAACTTCTATCGTTTTGAATTGAAAATTCAAACCCATTCACATACCTTAAGACTTACTAGTCTTCATCTTCCTAAAGTCTAGTGTAACTCAAAACTTGTATAATACTTTGGTGTACTAATATTTTTCATTTTCTCTTTCTACCCTAGGTTTTTTAATTGGTTGAATAATGTTTGTTTATAATCATTGGGAAATAACTTCTCTCACAACTTCATGAACATCTTTCTCTAACTTGTTATATTCTCCTCGCCCTTCCAAACATATTCATGCTACGTAAAATCTCACTATGTATAGTTGGTTCCCTTTAACTTTGTGCTTTCAAATTTTGTTCTCTTAAGGTCTTCCATCCTCTCAAACTCAAAGTACATCTCATATTAACTAAACCAACTAATAAACTCCCCTACTTTCAAGTGTCCTCCATAGTAAGAAACTTATATCTTACTCTTCAACTATCTCATTATATGCCCTACAACATCACCTTATCTAACCTCTTCTTCATCTCCTTCTAATTCATTATCTTTCTAATTTTAAGCCACATGCTTCAACATATCTAGTTGTTATTTTTCCAACGCAAACTTATATTCTTCTTAATCTTCTTATTAGCATTTATACTTCTATGTTTACTAGTATTCTACCTTATGTTCTTACCATTCCTTCATGCACATAACCTATATCATCCTCATGTTCTTACCATTCCTCCATGCACATAACCTATATCATCCTCTTTAAGCACTTCCTCTCACTTATATCATCCTCTTTAAGCATTTCCTTTGATTGAGTTTTTTGTGTCCTAGAGTTCAACCTTTCTTTGATACCAAACATAGTAAGGGGCATGGTGTGCCCAATTATTCATATCTATTGTGCAAAAACCTTTAAAACACTAACAATATGGTGTGCCCAGATCTTCATCTCTATCGTGCAAAAACCTTTAAAACACCAACAATTTTAGCATATATTTAATCACATTCGCAAAATATAAAGTAAATTATTTATTGTGATTTTTTTTTTGGAAATCGTGGATTTCATGTAAAGTAATTTAAATTCAAGTGGATTTCATGTAAAGTATTACAAAGAAAAGTGGATTTCATGTAAAGTAATTTATTTCTTGTGATTTTTTTTTGGAAAATCGTGTTTATGTAAAGTAATTTATTGAATAGATCTCAAGTTAAGGGTTGAGCTCAAATATTGGGGATCTGGGTGCTTAGATGTCGGGGGAGTTGTGCAGCCTAGATCAAGTGACTAGCAAGTCTGGTTGCGGGTAGGTGTAGGGGGTAGAATAGGGTCTTTGATTACAGGGGTTGACCTGTATTCCACTAGGGTTTATGGAGGTAGGTGTGTCGATCCACATGGGTGGCTTGGCAGAAGATTTGTGGTGGAGCCAGGGCGGACTGTTCAGATCGGATGATGAATATAGAGTTGAGCTCAGAAAGTACCATGACTCTTTAATTCCATATGACGTGAGGGATTTTAAAGGTGGGGATGAGTTGGAGGTCTGTGCGTTGCTTGGGATAGATGGCACCTATCTACATGGAGATAAAGGAAAAGATGTGGTTGAGGTCATAAATGACCTTTTCGCTTGGGAAGAGGAAAAGGTTGGGGAAGCATGCACAGTAAAGGCCTTAGTACCAACGGTCTTTTCTGCGAGAACTTTGGCGGAAGAGCCATTTGGTAAGGAAGGCGTACAGTCAAATTCGATTCCTTTCGATTCTGAGAAGGGTAAGGAGAACGGACTAGTAGGTAATGGTGATGAAAGGAGATGGGGTGATAGGTCTGGTGTTTCAAGTACAGGGTCTGAAGGGGCGGGGATAAGGGGAGACGGAATTGGCTGGAACGCAGTGGGAGACAGCAGCAAAGTGGTGGTGACAGCGTCGGGATCAAAGACTTCTAAGTTAGTAGGTTCAAAAATAGTGTTGCAAAAAAGAAAGGAGGAGGTCGGAGTGTGAGCTGGCCCAAAAGCATGGAGGGTAAAAAAGTTAAATGCCACGTTAACTCTTGGTCAGGATATAGGTATGGTGGAAGTGGAAGCTCTTTTTGCTAGAGGGTTGGTTGGTAGATTTGGCTACTGGGCGATGGTTGCCCGAGACATAAACGATTGGGTAGCTGAGAAATGGGGACATGTGGTTGGTTATCCGTCGGTGGTATACTTGTTGACCAGAGGCTAATTTTGATTTGTCTTCAAAAACTCATCGGATGCAGAGTTGGTTTTAAATGTGGTTTAGGTGGTGAACCAGGGCAACTTAATGCTTAAGCGTTGGCACTGTGCATTCAACCTGGACAAGGAGTGCTTTCATTTTAGGCACTTGTGGGTATTGTTACCTAGTTGTCTGCTAGCTCTGTGGAGTTTGGAGGCTTTTAAGGAGATAGGAAATGTTATTGGAAAGTTTCTACTTGTAGATTCAAAGCTATTGTCAAGGTTGGATAGGAAGATGGGTAAACTTTTAGTGGAAATTGATACAAATGGTGGTCTCCCATCTGATTTGGAAATTGTTTGGAGGGGAAAGGTGATACAACAACTTCTGGATTATTTGGGGGTATCGTTCAGGTGCACAGTCTGTAAGGAAACCGGGCATCTAAGGCACCAGTGCTCTAGTAAAAATTTGAAAGAGACACATGTTTGGGATTTACAGGATAGCAATACGGACCCACTTTCAAATCCTACTACAACTTTATCTAAAATTGTGAATTGGATCGATTCCCTGCCTACTTCGGGTATGGATAGTGATGTTGATTGCAGTAAGTCCCAAAATATTTTTCATTAGATAACTCTTCACTACTTTTAAGTGATTGTTTTCGAAGTAAATCTTTAGGGAAGGAGGTATTCTTGATAAATTCTTATCCTAAGGAGAATTTAAAGAATGGTGAATGTTTTGGCATATGTTAGCACTCTGTAATTTGCCCAAGGCTGAAAGGCAATGACAGAGGCAACATCAGAACCGCTTCGATTCTTGGATCTAGCCCTCCAAGACTCAGAGAGGGATCTCTCTGTGTAATATAGCTTTGTTTGCAGAAATATTAGGCTAGTTATGAAGAACAATGGGCTTTGTTGTAAAAAGGGTTTATAAATTGGTTGAGTCAGTTACACATCCATTGGGCTATGGAGTCTGAAATTAATTAGGAATGAAATACAGCCAGAAATGTTGAAGAAATCCTTCACAAAGCGAGATAACACACTCACTGGATCTTTAATAATTTAAATGATGATCAGAGGTGAGATAAGGGAAACAACTCCAACTAACAAGCACTTAAGAATCTCTTAGTTGAAGATATTTAGAAGATGAACATTCAAATCTTTAGAATCGGAACCAGGGTATCGGAGATAAATCCTGAGACATAACGYTATTCATAAAGATTAGATTCAGAAAACACAGTGGTTACAGAGCAAGAAAACATTTACTGAGAAATCACATCACCAGTAAACATGCACGGGAATCCTGTAAAGAGCCTCTTTCATTTATGGCAGATCTATTCAAAAATGTTACAGCTCGGTAGCCTCCAGGGCGTGAAGATCCAACCCTTTTACATTAAAATCATCTCTATAAATAATATAGCCCATCCCTATAATTCTCGGCAGTCGGTTCAACCGCCTCGGCCCAAAATAGCCACCACTCCCACTGAATTCGGAGCTTTATGCCATGAAAAATGGACCGTTTTCTACGAAAAAAGGGGTCCGTTCGGACGTGATTCTTTATTCAATGATGACACCTGGGAAAAAAATGAAAGAGGTTATTGTAGATGGGCATGTGATGGACAAAAACCTCCTTCGGTTTCTCAAAATTCGTCCCCATCTGGCCGTGGCAGCTCCTGCAAGATCGGGACTAAAAAGGAAAATTGAAAAAATGGAAAAATAGGCCCCGAAGATGTCTTTGATTTGCTCTTCTCGTGACCCCTTTGGAAAAAATGGGAGAGGTTTTTGTTCCTCAGCCCGTGCTGAGAAAAAACCTCTCTCGGATTTTTAAAATTCGTCTCCGTTTGCTCAGAATCTCCCTCGGAAGAAGGCATGGTAAAACTGGGCAAAAATGGTGAAAATGAGGGAAAATGGTTTTTTGGCGGGAAAAATTCCGGACCCCCCTCGTTAAATGCCGAACGCCCGGGGGGTCCGGAATTGGACCTGGGTCATTGATTTCCAGGGTCAGATCTGAGGCGTTCAAAATTGCATGAGTTTTAATTAAAATTCCGRACCCCCCTTCGTTAAATTTCGGACTCACGGGGGGGTCCGGAATTTAATACGGAGCGTGGATTGATTTTAATATGGTGGATGAGGGGGGCGCATACATGAAAATGTATGGGATTTAGGTATGGGAAGTGACGTGGGAGACGGGTAGTGGAGGTAGGTGGGGTAAGGGTGACGTAGGGGGAGGGTAGTGGAGTGGGGTACGTGGGGGATGGGGAGTGAGTGGGGTAGGTGGGGTAGCGTAGGGGGAATGGGTATAGACTTAGGATTATTGTTTTATGTTTTAATTTTATGTTTTTTGATATTTTTCTAACAAGTTTTATGTGTCACGTATTATTTTGTTTTATTAATATGTTTGTTTTTTTGTATTTTATTTAAATTTTGTTTTATTTAAATGTTTTTGCTTTTTGTATTTTTTTAATGTTTTAATTTTATTTACTTTTTGTTATTTTTTAATGTTTTTAATATTTTGTATTTATTTAAATTTTTATAATTGTTTTTTATTACTTTTGTTATATTATATTTTAATTTTTAATTGTTTTATTTTGTTTATTTTAAATGTTTTTATTTTAAT